>JANUFV010128226.1:0-15147 GCA_024757865.1 Epizoanthus scotinus | reverse complement strand
AACATTTTAATAACTTGTAAATTAACTTTGAATATCCCGTTTGGGAAAGTTAATAAATCTTATTGTATTGTATTGTAGTTGTATAATCCACAAAAGACGAAGCCCATAACGGCGGATGTGCAGGTGCAGGTGTATATACTTTACAAATCGATGCCGTACTAATACCTATGACAGAAGATAAACAATAGTAATACACACGTGAAACATCTTATGTCTCGACGCCACCAATTGCAACGTTTTCACAGCACAACTGATAAAGGTTAAATATATGTTTACAGCTAGGTTTGAAACAGCATTGACAATATTTCAGCAGTATGGTTGTAAAGTTTGGATTGTATGAAACGAAATAAACAAAGTTTCATCTTATATCGGTAATGACCTCTTTCTCACGTATTACTGCTGATTCAATCCCAAGACGTTAGTTTTAAAATTCTTGTTTGTTTGGTAGAGTAGCAGTTCTTTCTTCTATCGTGACATTTCTAAGTACCAAGTCACAATTTAACTGAGAAATAGTAAGCCAAATTTTACTACGTTGTTCCATATGGAGTTTGGTAATTATGCCAACGATGAGCTAGAGGAAACTCCGCATGAACATGGAATATCACACAGATATTCTATATGGAAACCTACCTGTGCACCATGTTGTATCTTTGTCCCACCGGAGTACTACCATCTAGCCTCAAGTAGGTGACACTTGGCATTCCACATCTAAGATAAAGAGAACAGCAAAGAAGATGATTTTGTCCTATGAAACGCTTCAGATCAAACAATTTCATTATCACAGCAGCTGCCACCACCACTACCACTGCTGCCGCTACTGCCGCTACTGCCGCTACTGCCACAACCACTACTGTCACTGCCACCACCACCATCACCAGTACCACCACTACATACTCCTTCCCCAGCGTAGACAATTGTAAAACTAGATTTAGTTATAAAATATACAAGTATAAAACAGTCATTAGTAGCAACATTGTCTATCGTTTGAAACAGATTGACTTGCAGGTAGACATAGGGTCATTGTCATCAAGTGTGTACTTCAGTGTTCAGAGTTAGCAAATACTACGTGAAGAAAACGAATCACTCACTTGAGCAGATCATTCTCTACAATATCCAGCATGCTCTTCAGCTGACAGAACAACAACACACGGTGTTGAGACACAACCGGCTCTGTTGCCAGTTCACTGGAGCCTTGGGCCGAACTCACTCCAATGCCACAATCAATTAACAGTTGCCTAGAAAATAGAACAAACAAAAGGCTTATTAAAGTATTCAATTGGAGTACACAAGGCATTCGTTGAACATGATAAACAAATATACATGTATTGTAGGAACGAAATAAAATTATAAAGATCCACTTAACGACGTTAAAATCATGTAGATTTAATGCACATGTCTGGAATACCGTAGCCAGTGGTTTGTGTTTAGACGTTTAATGAATATCGCCGGCACAAAAATTAAAGAGCGAGTGTCTAGGGGGGTTAGGAGCATACCTACACTTAAAAACTCGGATGTTTCAATCTATGAGTTGTAGTTTCCTGTACTCTTGAGACTGAAAATTGGCTGAACAATAGTGTATGAAAAGGTTCTTTTCACCCTGATTGTGCCCTCACTTACCCCCAAGTTGAAGGAACCCTTATGAGAATGGAACATGTACCCCTAACCGCATCAACGAAACGTGACTGGCAGATTACAGAGGAACATTTTTATGCTGTATTTTATGACGCAGTGTGATTAGTATTATGGTAGGGTTCGAATTAACTGAATTAAAAAAACATAATCATGCATTACAAGGTCTTTCATCTTAATGGATTACACAAAGCAAGTAACGAGATTCGAAATGTTCATTGCAATTATTCTTCTATTATACATATATTGAAATAGCTGTATTCGTGTACATGTAAATACACGGCACAAGATCATCGACTTCACCTTATTAATGAAAAGACTTGGAAAGCCGTTCATGAAAAACTGTCTGATTTCCCTCACTTGATATCACCTCAAGCTGTATACTCACTTGAGTGCCACGAGTTTAGCTGCGTGGTGAAGATCCCTTAACGAGGATTTCTGTTCTCTCAGCTGCTGCGAGATCTTCTCGTACTCTGGATGTTCTGGCTTGAGAACCAGTAATGGATGGTTGCATACTTTTTTCAGATATTGCAGTGCCTGTTGTAATAAGAACAGTATCAGATTATTCACTGAGTTTATTTGTGAATATCACTCTGTCAGAGTGAAGAGTGAGGCTGAAGACTGGCATAATGTAGGACTGGAATGCCTATTGGGGTAACAATTGCTCCAGAAAATTGACAATGCAAATGTATAATAAATCTTACTGAAGTAGAAGTATAGTTCAACGTAGCTTCATCGTTAGCTTAAAGTTTGTTAATAATCTCTTTGGAGCAGATCGCTTATGCAAGACGAGGAAGGAAGTGTCTCTTATATTTCTAAGGCTATCAGTTTATTGTTTATGTTACTATAACCAGGCTGTAGGATGTTAGTATGTCTCGACAAAGAACAAAAGGTTTCAATAGTGGACGATATCCTTTTATATTTTCTTTAAAATTAAGAGCAATTCATTATGTTTCAGGATATGAATCTTCCTCTTTTAGAATCATGACCGGTAGTTTTCTTATCTCATTATTGTTTAATAGATTTTTTTCTTTGACTTTCTAGTGTTACCTCCTTTCTTGCGAAATTTAGATCAATGGATCTAAATTTTGTTTGCCGTTGAGGAGAATGTTACAAGTGCTTGTAACTGAAATTGATTGCTGCTTTTTCATTATAACATATTATATATAATAATAGATTATGATTCAAAGTAAAACATATTCAAAGGCATAATTAATATTGGCAGGTGTGAATACACAAGCTGCATGCTCCCTAGTTTGTCAGTACTTGCTAAGCTGCCAAAGTGCTCGCTTCTCTGTAGTCTCGGTGTTGTGATATTCAGGTCATAAGTGAGATTGAGTTAAGAGCGTGTATCGAGGTACAAGTGCCCGTGCTGTGCTGTGAACTGGCAAGAACTTGGGATACAGTGTAGAGCTTATAGTCCCTTAGAAATACTTCTTTAAACGTTTCTGGGCGAATTAGTGCTCATCAAACAAAAAAGACCAAAAAGTGACCGAGTTTTAAAACTTTGAACGTAAATGATTCATGAAGACTTCACTGCACACATTGTCAGGTAATGAAGAGATCAATTTTGCCAACCTGGAATATGTGTGTTGATTCTTTCTTGGGCTTTTCTTCATTCTCTTTTTGTCCAGCAAGAGAGAACGATTCCTCAAGACCTTTCTTAGCTCGGGACTTTGCGAAGTCTTCATATAGTTGCACCTAAAAGAAAGAAAAATCATATGAAATAATAGTACTATACTACTGCTGCCAAATAAATCTTTTAAAATAGCTAGGAGAACTGTGTACAGTTTAAGATTTTCACACACAATTTTGATAGTTGCTAATATCAAATAGTTTTAATCTTGTAGATCTAAATTTATGTTGTAAATAATCTAAGTGTTATCTCACATATGCAAATGGCCTTAAACTGAATTTCATCAGGAAACCTACTGAATCACAACCAGGTTGAAGTGGCTCAATTTCCTTCACACAATAGTCTTCAAATCAAGGACAAATGATTAGATATAGGAAACCAATGCCCCATTAAATTAATGCTAATGAAATTAACACAAGCAGAAGGGGGGAAATATATATAGAAAAAAAGGCGTTATCTATATTAATCGCAACTTTTTCAGTTTAATGATAATATATTAAGTTTATATACCTGTAGCGGGCTGAGTTCACAGTAATAGTCTTGAATAATCTTAGGGGGCAGGTCCTGTAACACATCTTCCTTCAGTCTCCGAAGGAGGAACGGTAAAACCTGTCGATGAAGGGCCTCCATTGCCAGTGCTCCTGTTGGACAACATGACAAACAGTATACGGTTAAGACTTGACTTAGTTATTTGACAGAGTACATATTGACAACGGCAAACATACACTAGTACTTCACCCTATTCAGCCGATAGTTCGTTATTGTAGTATGATGTTCATCCCTGTACCACACGAAAGAAAACATAACATGGGCTTAAAGTATAGAAACGGCCTAATGACCCTGACCCTAACCACTATGCATGGTACTCTACTCGAAAGAAAACCGATCATTGCCCCAAATAGCAACAGATACATCCAAAACAATAACCCAAACCCTGACCACAACACACGGTACAGAATAATAGGTCCAATCAAGATACAGCTTTGGAACAGTACAAGATTATCGACATCGTTCTGTCTTGCTCACAATGAACATTTGCAAATTACTTGCACTATCCTGGTTGTCAGTATTGAGTTTTAAAATGCATTTGCTTTGTTCTCTTCCCAATTCGATGTAACTCTTACCTGCTTCTTGTTCTTTTGATGAGGACTTTGCATCCCGACTTTGAAGAATAGGTTTCCCATACTGTGCTTGAAACTGTTTTTCAGTTCCCAAGAATCCAGGCATAAGAAAGTCAAACAGTGACCATAGTTCCAATACGTTGTTCTGAAAGAGAGAAAATAAGGTTGTCATTTACTGCAGCGAGACCAATGTGGAGTCACGTGTTCTTACCTGAATGGGTGTGCCACTAAGAATGATGCGATGACTTGCTTTCAACTGTTTTATAACCTTTGATAACTGCAAAGAAGGAAAATATGTTTCTCAGTTTTGAACAGCTCAGAATCTTAAATATTCCAACCTTTAACCATTTGATTAAGTAGTTCCCTCAGCTTTGGAAGCTGGTATCAATGGAAGTCGACGGTGCGTACTTATTTAAAGCTCAAGCAACTTCAACAGATGTTGAAATCACCGAGGATTAAACCTCTCGTCCGAAGGTTGTGCACTAAACAACTGAGCTACGCCTGATTCTTTAAATTATGTGGGGTGGAAGCTTGACTTCAGATATTCATGATTCCTAATCTTTTTTACTTCAGTGATTTAGTGATAAAAATGTTCACCATGATTCAGGATTCATTCTATAGTATTTCTCGGTTATTCAAGATTCGTTGGCCATTGTTCGTTATTCGTGATTCCCTAAGTTTCAAAGGCAAAAATTCATGATTCCTACTGCTTTCACCCTGAAAATTATTCATTGAATAAAAATAGTATTACCATTCTCATTATCATCGGTATCCCTGCTACAGTTATTATTATTGGTAGTATTCCAAGTACTGTTACACTATTGTTACAATACCTTAGTCTTGCCATTCTTTATAATATGCCCCTCGTCAAGAATACAGTAATTCCAATGCACAGACCTGTAATAACAGTATGTAAGAGTAATTTAAAGATAGTAAAACTCCTAAAGATAGTCGAAACCATATCTATTTTGTAGACATCTACTGGCATATTATCGTAATCTAAATAGTATACATATAAAAGATTCAATTTGACATATTAAAGCCATGATAAATGTTTGAAACAAAGTATCCCTTCCATAGTTAGATAATCTGTAATTAGACGCATGACCAAACCCAACCAGGGACTTTATCATAAGAAGAGAAAAGCTCCTGGTTATGATATTCATCAGGCCATAGCTGATATGATACTACAACATACCTGAAGAATTCGCTGTCATTTCTAACAATGTCATATGAAGCTATCACCAAGTTGTGTTTCTTCAGTCTGCTTCTTAACCTTCAAACACGATGCAAATAAAGAGATGATGGTCAGCATGGGCAGCGCTGAACAAGTACTGCGCATGCCAAACTAGTGACACATTTCACAATACATTTGTTTATAGGTAAGAAATGCAAACGCTTCTGTGTGGAAAAATAACAGTATGAAAGTTTGCTACTTTTTATGAGCCTTGAAGTCTGAACTACAACTCCATAGTCAGTTTTGATAAACTTTTGACTCCAAAAAGCTTATAAACTAGAAATCAACCTTATAATCTACTATTTATATTTGCAGCTCGTATTATTCACCTCTGCCAGTCGGCGATGAATCACATTAACATGGAACCTCGTCAATAGTCCAATCAGAGTAGAAGAAAACACATTTTATCTTGCTATATCGTTCAAATAGTATGTGCATTGTGATTGGTTAAAGAAACTATATTTCCGGAAACAAATACTTGTATTTCACGAATGGAAAGTTTTCACTCAATTTGAACGTTTATCATTTAACTATTGAAATTATAACAAAAATATAATTAATGGGTTTGTCTGTAGTCTTTTTGTTTAAGATTATGTTTATTTATGTTACGCGAGGCCGGATTATTCCCTAGGGTGAAAAAAAATTATGTTTGACAGCAATGTCAGTAAACAAAAACCTGAGGTAAACAAAACGTTATGTGTTACAGAGCACCAGTCAACAAGTATACACGTATTTGGGCAATGGACCTTATACTGGCACGAATAATAACAATTAATAGCTGTAAAAATATTCCGAATAATTCGCAACTACCCCTGTAATGGGACTGTATTGTACTGTAATGTGGCCTCTAAACTTCTTTCCTTCTTTCCTTTTCAACAAAGCAAATGTGGTGTCAGTATCTGCTTTCGAGCCTAATTGTAATATAGTTGCAGTATGTTTTGGTAGCATACATTGTGGTGTCAAAGTGCCATGCAGTTTTTCAGCAAGATATATACAATAATAACAATTTGTTAACTGATCACAGTAAATTGCCATTACCTTTGTCTCTCACTGGGTGATCCTGTGTAGTGTAGGGGGCTGAGAAACTCCTTTGATACAAATTTCTCCACTTCGTAACACCAGTGACCCGTAAGTGTGGGTGGACAGATAACAAGTGATGGATGAGGTTTGCTGTCAGCATTACCTGTCTCCTTAATACAGGGAAATTCATTGGGCATTAACTCTAATATTGAGCATGATGAGGATGATGGCGAAAAAGAAGATGATGAAAAATAACGAAGAAGAAGAAGAAGAAGAAAAACAACAACGACAACAATAATAACAACAAAGAAGGAGAAAAGAAGAAGAAGAAGAACAACAACAACAACAATAAAGAACGTGTAGAAGAAAGAGAAGGAGGAGCAGAAGAAGAAGTAGTAAAAGAATAACAACAACAACAAAAAGTAAAGGGGAAGAAGGGAAGGTGAAGGAGAATGAAAAGAAAGAGAAGGGAAAGTGGATGGAGCAGGAGGAGGAGAAGCAGGAGGATGAGGAGGAGGACGACGACGAAAAGGAGGAGGATTAATGAAGAGGAAGAAGAGGTGTAGGAGGAAGAAGTAAGATTACCTTGTACTTTGTGGATTTGACATAGCAATCATCAGCCATTATACAGATTGACTGCAACGTTTTGCCAAGGCCCATGTCTTGCACAAATTAAGGTCCGACAATGATGTAAAGTAACTGAGTAATACATTGCAAATTTAAGTTCACAAAACCTGTGAGAGAAGTCTAGGAAAAACAAGAACCCAGTACTTGTTTCTTGCTGCTAATATTCTGATCTAGTACACCAAACAGGTCCATTGTTGCCAGAAATAGATAACAATAATCACTTAATTGCCCATACAAAAATGTAGTTAGTTTGAACTACATTATATTTATTATAGTGTGTTTCTTTCATAAAAATAAAAATCTGCATTTTGAAAGAAATCCTGAATTGAAAACTATTTTGCTGCTTCTCTGAATCACACTGCGAAGTTTTACGGGTCCAAATCATCAAACAAACAAACAAGAACAGAGTAAATAAAAACGTTTCCTTTTTTTGCACTTAGACAGTTATAGGCCTGATATCTTCCATAATGCCTTTCCAGGCCGCCAATGGTCAACCTATTACGACAAACAATATGGCGTGGGGCATAGGAATTGGCTAACGCTGTTGTGGAGTCCTCGCCTTTTTCTTGTATGTTTTTTTGTTGTTGTTTGTATTAACTTTGTTTTGTGTGAAGGCGAAGCTAAATTTTAAAAAAAACAAAAAAAACAAAAAAAACTCACTGACATCATTGTCCTAGATGGCATGGCCATGACTTGTTTTGTATTTTATAGTCCATTTCAGAGTAACTTACAATAATAAGTTATTTCATTTAGCAATCAAAATGATTTCACTTCCGGATTCCTTGAATCCAAATATTGTGTTTATTTACTAAAATCCAAATACGGTTATGAATAGACAGAATCCATTCTCAGAATGAAAATTAAACCATGGCCTATAGTGTTGCAGGTGTTTACACACAGGATGAAAGGATACCATCACACAATATGCCATGTAGCTTGTATTTCTTGAGGAATGCCAGCCAGTTCACTCCATCCTGTTGCACAATAACATTTATTGGCAAAAACATCGTATATCATATCATATCATATCCTATCCTATCCTATCCTATCCTATCCTATCCTATCCTATCTCATGTGATGTCATGTCATGTCATGTCATATCATATCCGCTCACATCAATCACATCACATCACGTCACGTCACGTCATACCATATTATACCACATCATATCACGTGACATCACCTCACAGTTATACAAAAAAGGCATGTCTTTTGTAAGGAAACTTACAATAGCAAAAACTATGATTTATGAACAGCATTCTAGTAGCCCAACCTGTTGATATTTTCTGAGTTCAGCTTTGATTGGTAAAGAGATTTTGTAATTTTCCAGTTTGGTGCCATCAAGGAGCTGTTCCAAGAACTGTCGTTCCTTCTGCTTCTGATCCACCAGCACATCTGGCATATTGGGTGGGTCACTAATACCAGCCTAGTGGGAGAAATCATGCAACCTTCTGTCAGATTTAATATCATAAACGCTCAATATCCGTCACATGCGGCATCAGGAATGATTTCCTCTAATGCAGCTATCTGCCTAGGCTGCCCAGATGTATATTCACATCATATGAAAATCTGTTGCAGGCTACTACCTCCTTACCTCCCTACTACTACCACAACTGCTGCTACAGTTACTGCTGCCATTACCCCAGTAGTAGTACTATTAGCACCACCATTATCACTCCTCCTCCTCCTCCTCCTACTACTACTACTACTACTACTACTACTACTACTACTAATACTACTGCTACTGCTACTACTGCTGCTGCTGCTGCTGCTGCTGCTGCTGCTGCTCCTGCTGCTGCTGCTACTACTACTATTACTACTACAACAACTACTACTACTACTACTACTACTACAACTACTACTATTATTACTACTACTACTACTACTACTACTACTACTACTACTACTATTACTATTACTACTACTGCTGCTGCTACTACTACTACTACTACTACTACTACTGCTGCTGCTGCTACTATTGCTACTGCTACTGCGACTACTACTACTATTACTACTATTACTACAACTGCCATTACTGCTACTCTTTCACTGCATACAAATAAGATGTATAAGTCTTCAAAAGGTAATTTCTAAATAACGCTGATGACATCATCTAATTCGATTGTAGGATAACATTAATGTCAAATGTTTGGTTCAAGGAGGTATCTTAACAGTATACCTGGCTATTCTCTTTTGAGGCAATTTATGAATGTTGTTTTTACCTCTAGAGGCATGAGCCGAATCAGTCTAGCAAAGCACTGTGTGGCCATAAGTCGCACATCTTCACATTGGTCACTCATTCTTCCCAATACAGGTACAACCAGGAGCACAACATATGGTACAACTCCCATCCTCATACGCTCAATCACATCTGAAACTATCATTTAAGGGCATCTAACATTTCAGAGAAAGATATACCGAGAAACGATATTAAAGGACAAGACACAGTAGGGCAAGAGAAGACATAACATAACATAACATGACATGACATGACATGACATGACATGACATGACATGACATGACACGACCTGACACGACACAACACAACACAACATGACATGACATATGACATATGACATATGACATACGACATGACATATGACATACGACATATAGATATCATACTGTAAAACATTGTATTACGAACTACAAAGAAGTGTGGCAAAGGATACTTGTAATGCATTCGATTGCTCCTTGTCTGTTCTCAACAATATCACCAGTTCCCAATAGTGGAATAACACGTTGAATAACAAACTGCATGGTCTCTACAGGTGCCACTAAACTAAGAACACCCATGCTCCGAGCAGCCATATGGCGCACAGCACAGTAGGGATGTTGAAGACACAACACAAGGTTTGGCAGCAACTCTAACAACTACAAGGAAGACACATTGTAAGATAAGAGTCTTATAACTGCTTAGAAAGATCATACATCTTGAATTAACTCTTTAACATAAGTACATCATGTTTTCAAATAACGAACATTGCATTGCATTACGTTACGTTCCAGTACATTACATTGCATTACATTAGATTGCATTGCATTACATTACATAACATTAGCAAGTTTACCAATAACTTAAATACCAAGGGACAACCGACAACACTGCTGCATTTCGCATACGTTGACTGCTAGCCAAAACGGTTTTGCAAATTTTGATTGAGAATCTAAATCAAACATTTAAAACAGACCTGTTTCATCACATATCAAACACCTTAAACTCGCATGTTTTTCATCTCGGTTGATATTACCTATAGCCTTCACACAAACCCTGTCGGTTGATATTACCTATAGCCTTCACACAAACCCTGTCTTACCTTTTCAAGAAGTGAGTGGTGCACTACTGGTACAAGAATCTCGAACACTTGAAGACAATTCACAGTATTCTGTGCCTCGGTATCATTTCCGCGCAGACTCTCTGGCTCTACAGCAAGTTGAATAATGATATATTAATATTGTTAAATCTGAATATAACTGCAAATATACTTGATGACGATATTATGCATGCAACTCTTCAACTTAATAACGCTTACTATTTTTTTTCTATCCTGGATATCCATGAAAATAACTTCGGTAAAAGGAGATTATTATTATTATTATTATTATTGTTATTATTGTTATTATTATTAATATTATTATTATCTTGTTGATTAAAAAATAGGTGTAGAAGTACACAACTTATTATGGATACTTTTCAGCAATGTCTTCCTTTCTTAAACTCACGGAATCTTTTACCGAGGATGGATGTATTGTGGACTAAATTATATTTTAAAATCCTTCTGAAAACACTACCATCTTCTTCTATGTCAATGCCATTCACGAACAATGAACAAAATGCTACTTACTGAATTCGGTATGTTTTGCAATATCTTGTAATGGTCCCACCATAGACTCCCATATCTTGGGCAAACTCTCTGGCAATGAACTACCAAAGTGCTTTGCCAATTTAACAAGGGCAAACTCTCCGCCTCTTCGTTGAATTGATAACTGTTTGACCAGCTAATGAACAAAATAAATGAAAATTTGAGCATTTAGCTATCACTGTAAACTAATGGTGACAGATAGTCCATACACAATGTACGTCATGATACTATATCAATTTCATTTCATCTTAAATGGTGCCTAAGTTACGTATTACCAAACGATATAGGTATCAGCAATCTAATAACTAGACATTGTATCTTACAGCACACAATCATCATCATCATCATCATCATCATCATCAACAATAACAACATCATCAACATCAACATCAACATCATCAACAACAACATAATCAATAACAACAACAACAACAACAACAACAACAACAACAACAACAACAACAACAACAACAACGACAACATCAACATCAACATCAACATCAACAATAACAAGATTAATTTATCCTTTTGTACATTTGATTCATAAGTGACATGAATACAGCAAACACTAAAACAGTCATATAACCTGACCTCAGGGTCTTCCAAAGGCAAATTGTCTACACCACTCTCAACTCCATGTCTTGTCTTGTTAGTGCTACTGCCACTCTTCCTTGTCGTTAACGCTGCTGCTACCTGGGGTACGAAAGTAACATTAATCATCATTCAAAAGAGCCTGCACCAAGTCTCATCAATCAAGACTGTTCTATGTTTATTCGTCAATGATGTATTTGCTCAAACACTCATCGGTGTTTGGAATTATAAAGGTGCTTTACAAACATTACATCAGAAAAGATTTGTGCACAGCACAGCACAGCACATCACAGCACTGCACTACACTACATAGCATATCATAGCACAGCACAGCACAGCACAGCACAGCACAGCACAGCACAGCACAGCACAGCACAGCACATCACAGCACAGTACAGCACAGCACAGCGCAGAACAGCACAACAACATTATACTATTGTCGATTATGTAATATTATGCCTCAAACCTTGTGCTGCTGGACAAGGGTCAATATGCCATTATACTGATCACAATGTACTGTGTGTTCCTTGTCATTTAGTCCTGTCCCTCCCTGGGTAGGGAGAGGTGATGAGGGTGCACCGGATGTGACAGGAGAAGCAGGCGATTCATCAGTGGACAGTGTCATGTTCAGATTGACAGAGGGTGTGGTTGAAGGATCGCTGCAGACAAATGTGCAAAGGTTCTTTACAATCTTGGAGTTTGGGCATGGTTCTCTTGACTTGCACAGCTCCAGAAGGAAAGCAAGGCTATTGGCGGCTCGAGCCTGTAAAGAACAAAGTTCAGTTGACCATCTATTAACAGTTGCAATACCAATATGAAGACATACACAAGGGCGTAGCTAGGCCTTTTTCCAGCTACGCCAAGCATAAGCTGAAAGGAGAAAAGAGGGGGATAGGTGGCTTAGAAATGTTTGCAAAATCCATTTGTTGCATTTTACGCGGGGGATGTTTCTCCAGATAAATCCTACCATTTGTTGTGGCATACTACCAAGAATAGTGGTCAATTCCTCGAGTACAGCTGAGTAAGAAACATTTATTGATATGTTGAACATTTTTTCAGTTACGCCGTGGAGTATTGGCGTCAAGGTAGCTACGCCCCTGATACATGTAATGTATTTTATAACTAGCTATCCAAGTTACTAAATCTTTGTTTTGTGACTACTTTTTTGTATCAGTCAGTATATCAGCGCAAGCTAGCAGAATTCATAATATTTATTTTATTCAATACCTTGTTAAATTTCTTAGTTTTATGTGTTTGCTTACCTTTTTAAAAACTGTTATACAACTATTCAATATGTAACAATTTAATTTTATATAATAAACTTTAAACGTTTAGAATAAATTCATAAAATACAACATGTATTTCGTATTTTTAAACCTCTTCAGTTCTGCTCATGCTGGTAACGTGTACTTCTTCTTTTAAGTACTAAACTAAGCATATACCCTATAGTGAATTGTGTTGTGGTATGCGATGCCTTTCTGTGCAGTACAGTACAGTGCAGTGTTGTGTTGTGTTGTGTTGTGTTGTGTTGTGTTGTGTTGTGTTGTGTTGTGTGGGGTGGTGTGGTGTGTTGTGTTGTGTGGTGTGGTGTTGCGTTGCATTGCATTGCATTGCATTGCATTGTGTACTGTTGTAATGTACTGTTGTGTGTTCTGCTGTGATGTATTGTGTTGTGTTGTGTTGTGTCATGTCGTGTCGTGCTGTGTCGTGTTGCATTGCGTTATGCTGTGTTGTGTTGTGTTGTGCTGTGTTGTGTCGTGTCATGCTATCGTGCCATGCTGCCGTGTTGTGTTGCGTTGCGTTGTGTTGTATTGTGCCATGCTGTGCGGTGTTGTGTTGTGATGTCCTGTGTCGTGCTGTGCCAATGATGTTGTGTTGTGTTCTGCTGTTCAGTGCTGTGTTGCACAGTGCAGACGTGACATGCCGTGCAGTGTAGTAGTGCCAGGCCGTGCAGAATTTGAACTTGATGGGTATGGCCTGTTGTCTGTCTTGCAGGCTATCTGTTTATGTTTTGGCCTACTGCTGGTAGTGCGCCAATACCTGCATAAGCAAATCCTCCTCTTTCTTGATAGCATCCATGATGGGTCTGATGATGGGGTTTAGTTTAGGAGGCAAGTTGTTCAGTGCTACTAAGGCTCCTGCCACACTGGCCTGTACCCTATGATAAACACACTTTGTTACCATTATCATCATCATCATTTGGTACATTCGACCAACAGAAAATTGTACTTCAATTACCGAGTTTGTGCATGGCAATTGCTAAAGATTGTTCAAGTTTATAATCAATACCATTGTGTAGATAGATAGACAGATAAACTTTATTTTTAAGGTTATACATTTGACAGTACAGTCAACTCCCGCCTTGCGGACACCCCGCTATTACGGCCACCTCGCTACTACGGACAGGAGCTAAATCTCCGGCTGAAACTATAAATAAATGTATGGAAACAACTCTCGCTATTTTGGACTCTCGCTATTACGGAATTGAGGACACTTTACGTGGTCCCAAACTAACATTTGTATTGTTCTTCTCTCGCTACAACGGACAACTTCGATTTATTCTTAAAAATGACATAATTGTTTGCTGTTCGTCATTTTCGTTAGCAGAAATGATAAAAACACAATAATAAACATTATAAACTTGTCTTCGAAAAACAGACTTGATTACGTGGTTTCAATACTATTCCGGCAGTATTTTTTTTACTACTTTCGTGGGGTTTTTTAAATAAGAAAATCGGGTCATTTTTATCTCACCCCGCTAATGCGGACTCTCGCTATTACGGACACCAAATGACGGTCCCTAAGGTGTCCGCTATAACGAGAGTTGACTGTATAGGGTACTGATGAACTCGTGTGCACCAATTGAAGTTATCGAGAGGCTTACTCTGTACAACATATTTTTACATACCAGTAACCAGATGTTTACAATGAAAATACAATTAATAATTACTACCATAATTATTACTACTAGCCTTGAATGTAGTTTCTGAAATTCATACTGCATCTGTCCAACTGTAGCCAAAAGATGTTTCCTTTTCACTTCCATAGGCTGCAGCGTTAAGTGGAATAATGGCCGAGAATCATTCAACAGTCTGTAACCAGGCAGAAAACTGCTATACATAATTATATGAAAAGAATAGAACTTATAGGGGCAATTTCACTGCTATACTGAATAAATATCTGATACATTCCATTTTGCCTAAGAATATTACAATGAAACAACCTTGAATGGAAAACCTTCAATTACCAAAGTTCGTCAATGTTCAATACATTTAAAGGGAGAGTATCACGACATAGCGCATGTGTACAAAATGTTTCTTAAATCTAACAAAAACGAGTTATAAGCTAAAAAAATAATGACTAGTATGAGTGACTCGAATATAAACTTGTGTTTCCTGACGAGCCTGCTTAATTGTCGGGCT
>JANUFV010128115.1:0-15168 GCA_024757865.1 Epizoanthus scotinus | reverse complement strand
CTCTTCATCCGCTGGGGGACCAACGGTTTAACGTCCCAGTCCGCGGACGGTGTGGCAAAGGAAGGTTATACAGTTCAATTTCTTGATGCTATGAGGTGAAAGGTGGAGACATGAGTTTGGTCCAAGACTTTGTGTCAAAAAAAGTAGGCCTACAAATTTGTAATTTTATAAATTCATGATGCTGCGAGGGGAAAGTTTGCCCAGAATTAAATGTTCTTACAAATTCTTACCCTCCCCTCCCCCATACTACCAAATGGTCCTTCCCAAGAAGTTAACTCTCGATAACATTAATTTAGGAGCTACGCTCTTCCCAAGCGCCACGATATCCATTGTGATATCCCTACTGGCACGACCCGGCTAATTATCAAACAACATTACGCAGACTGACACGTACGTGTTTTATCATCTGTGGAAGTTACACCTTGATACGGTCAGTACTTCGGATTCATTTTCTCATTTCAATTATATGCATTCATGAATCCAGTTTTTCACTGGTTGTTTCATTTTTTCCCAGTCGACACATTTTACAACTGTAAACTAATTCTTTATAAAAGTTGTCTGAAGTCCCAATATTCTAAAACGAAATCTGATTAGATAAATCTATTATATATTTTTCAGTTTTCGTATGTTGCTTGGATTAATTATCTGCATAATTTGTTAAGCCGCTAAATGCCGAAAGGCGTTGAAGAGACACTGTTCTAGAAGTCTTAGTTTCTCCAAATGCACTTGACCCTTTCTATCGAGAGGAAGCGACAGAGCATGCGCAACACCGATATAACCTGCTGTTTGAAGTGTCGTAATATCTACAGAGCCTTGGAGAGAAAAACAGCTTCAAACGATGGAGATCTATTAGTTTGTCTGCCGCAGATAAACCCAGCAAGAGTACAAGAGATAAGTAAACCCTGCGATGTTTGCACGAACTGATTCAATGCTTGAATTAGCAAAGCACATAGTCAACCATAGGCCTAAATAATAATAATAATAATAATAATAATAATAATAATAATTCTAGTAATATTATAAAATAATAATAATAATAACCATCTCTATTTACCTATGAAATAACCTTTTTGCCTTCAATTGCACTTCCCAGTAGCCGTATACAAGCTATTACATTAATAATTAGAAACTATGATTATTATACAAGTGCAAAGGATAAGTGTTAAAGAGTGGTTTGAGTTTGAAGTTTTGCTGTTAGACTTTACGTGGGTAATAGAATCGCTGACAACGCATTTAATAGCGCATGAAGCGATTATGTCTAGTTGATATACACATCCGCAGTATGTTCAGAACTTGCGGTCAAAACTAGACATGCCAATATATGAGCAAGAGATAGAAATCTTATATTGGTCTTGTTACCACATGTCAACAAATGTACTGGAAGTTTATACTGCATACTATAAACAATCTGCAATGCCCTGAATTGCTAGCTTTTATTTTTCTTGAGATTGATTTAATCAACTGTAGGAGTTGATATTATGCTGTTCGCCGTGAGGGTGGTAGGTTTGAGCTGACGTTTCGAGCGTTAGCCCTTCGTCAGAGCGTCAGAGGACGTATAATTTGCTTGTAGCGAGCATCATTACAGTGTTTTATATTCGGTGATTCGTTTGATGACAATGTTGCACAGATACACAGTATTTCTGTCGGTGTTTAAACAAAAAAAAACCCTAATTACTAATATTGCTTTGTCGTACCGAGCATAGAATATACCAAGATAGGCATGATTGAGGTACTTTTGTTCACTTGAAGTTTGCTTTATATGGCGGTACTGAGCTCCAAGCCTTCCTGGCTCTCATTATACAGGCATACCCTGATCGGGTGTTAACTTGGCTGGGGTAGAACGGATACATATCAATCCCTAATACAAACACTTCATTCTTGAAAACTTGTTATTTAGGTAATAGTTTGAACCGTGTGATAAACATATTTTTGTGGCAAAAGTCTACAAGTTTGATTTAGCCTTTTAAGCAGATTGAAACTATATTTGCTTTGCGGTTTGGTGTTGTACCGACGCTTTTGTAGTCTATTTCTAGTCGTTTCAGTGCCTTGTGTCAGATTCAGATATGGACATGCAAATAAAGGAAGTAATAGCGATAGATATACATAATAAGCTCTAATCTGCTGGATCAGGCGTTGTAGTACATTATCTGTAAGACGCTTCGACCTCATTGGTTTGCCACAAATCCACAATTCGTGTATTTTTAGCAAGAGTTGAGAGAAGCTGAAATTTGTGTTTTTTGGTTGGTTTCATATACAAATGTGACTCATGTAATTGAAATGTAGTCAGCGAACTTTCGCATGGGCTATATACGACGCGGGCTATGTCTTACCGGGTAAGGCTTCTTTTATAAACCAATCAGAACACTAGAATAAGACTGTAACGGTTGAAAGTACAAAGTGTATATGTACCAGTACTGGCTGGAGACGTCGTATAAAATAAAATAAAAATTGAAAATAAAAATAAAAAATAATAATAAAAAAAGCCTAGCGGTTAATGTGACGGGCACTTCAGTAAAACCGAAAGGTTATGGCCAGCTACATAATCTTCGGGAGGAAGGCATTCTCTCAGTCCTCTCACGTGTGTGTATAAGTGTAATTGTACCTATAGCAAATAATTGAGTAAATCTGTATGAGAAAATATCAGGGTAATCTTGCCATGGAGAAGCAGGGAGAAGGAGGAGTGGGGGTGGGGTGGGTAGAAATAATGCTAGTCGCTTTATGATACAGTATCATGCTGCAGCGTAGGTTCTGGTGAGTCACTAGATGATGCTCAATCCTTAATTGGAGCCGACTTTACATACCAGTATAAGGGGGGGGGGGGAGAGTATAGCTAGCTTACAAGCTTGTATTGTACATGTCTTTACCCGAGAAAAGCTTATCGATAAAGCACTCCCTTTGAATCGACGTGGCATGGCTTACAGGTCAAGATAGTTTTAAAAAGCAGTCTGGCATGTAGTTTAGTAGACTTGCCACAAGTCGACTCACTTAGCTTAGGAAATACTTCTCAAAGCTCGCTCTTGCGCCTTCAGCGCTCGCTTTTAACACTTTCACGAGGAAAAAAATGTCCTGAGAAAAACGTTTTTCCTGAGTGAGTGGATTTGTAGCAAGTCTAGTAGTTTAGCTAACATCGTAGTGACGATCGAGTTCTTATCACACGCAGGTTTACACGGAACTCAGTACAGAGAATGTCAGCCATACGCCACGTGCAGGTAATAGCCACGCCCTAGAAAGCTTTGGCGTGTTTAAGCTTTAGCAAACCAAGTTGATACCTTTGTACGACAATAATAGAAAGAACGTTTGAGCTTCAGTCCATCTTTTGAGGTTTCAGAAATCTCCATAAAAAGTGAAACTGTTCCTTGCAGCTTTCAGTTTCCAAGGTTTAAGCTTACAGTGTTTTGTAGTAACTGCTGCAGCGTAGTATAAATCAACAATATACAGAGGATGTTATGAAAACGAAATGTGTTCATTTCAGGGATAATTTCATTACTCAAGCTGTGTCAGATTGAAAAGTATCAGGTAAGCATTCAGTAAACGCTTTTCTTATTGTATTACGGTTGTAAGGTAGTTTATGCAGTTGTATATGTACGCTTTGAATGTAAAATTTGCTTTTAGTGATAAACTCCAGCTATTTCCTATGAGGCATGACAACTTCCTAAAACACTGATAATGTTTCTGGCAGTAATAAAAAAAAAAAAATAAATAAAAATAAATAAAATAAATAATAATAATAATAATAATAGTAATAATTATTATTAAATGATAACGAATCTTGTATAACTTTGAAAACTGCATTTACCCCTCATGTTTACGAATTATTATTATTTCAGCGAGGATTATATTTAATTCTTCGACCATTTACCCTTTCAAATACTTTTAAAGAAGTGTGAATTGACAAAAACCGGAAACATCAGACGAGCCGAATCCCTTATTGTTTGGCTACGCTTGCTCGGTTCGTCTGATCAACTCTGCTTGTGTGATTCAATCATCAAGCTATGAATAATACAAAAATCAAAATATTTCAAGGTTCTTTAACTGAGCTACATCAATAGCATTTCCACGATCACTAACATTAACAAGTTCGCCCTATTACGCAGTTTTATTCAAAGATTAAAGTGCAATATGTGTAAAACACTTGACACGACCTCGAAACGTGAAGTACGACAAAGTACAAGTGTTTTCTAATAAATCACAACCGCCCCTTTAGCCAAGGAGAATTCAAGCGAAATGCTAAATCAAAACTTTTGAAAGGAGTTGTGAAGGGGAGTGGTTTAGCAAGCTGATCAAGCTGAAGTGAATATTTCGACCAGGAAATCACGGCGCAATCTATTTATTGTTAGGTTATTCAACTACTAATTCCGGCAACAGACACAGAAGGGTTTCCTTCAGCGTCAGCCATTGAGAACTGTGAAAACAGCGGAAAACTGCTAATTAAAGTTAGTAATATATAGAGGTAATTATACCGTATCACAGAGTCACCAGCCTGCGGGGAATTCGTCTCTCTGATGCTAGTATTGATTAGATCTAGTAGTTAAGATAAGCAGACAAGTTTTGAGTTCGCTTGGTATTTGCATGTTCACTCTTTTTCCGCCCAATCGAAATCGCTTCCTTTGTAACGTCTCTGTGAGTTCGAAAGATGGAAAGGTTTGTTTGTGTTGCCACGTTTTCTACACATATTCCTTTTCGTTCAAAAACAATATCCAGTAACAACAAAGCAAAGAAAGGTTTTATTTTTCATTCTATCTGCCCCGGATTACTGGATCAACTCTCCTAGCTCCTCGTTTGCTACTCAAAGTCGTATAAAATCCACTCAAGCGAGACTGCCGTTTAATACTGTAAAATATTGCCCAACTGTGGGTGGGAAATAAACAATTGCGCATGCGATAAGAGAAAACAAAATCAATTAAAGTTTATCAACTAAACCCCACCTCGTGACTCGGTATATATTTGACATATTTGTGTGTGTGATCAACAATTTATCTTCTATGCTTTTCTGTCAGGATTAATCAATGTCAAACTGCACACACTCGACATCACTTTCAGTGATTCTTGGCCTAAATGCTACACGGCAGCCATGCAACGTGCATCTGTACTCAATCACATCTTCAGTCTGCATTCTTTCAACAACGTTCATCCCCATTAGACTCTTGACAACTGCACTGTTAAACAGAAGCGTTTAAAATCTAAGCCGACGTATTGCTGAGGAAACCATTTGTCTCCTCCAGGGCAGAAGATCTGACCGAATTCATTATTCATTAACAATTAGCTCTTTGCTACACAACAACATTGTAGCAAACATCTCTCGCTGTGTTTTGTCTATGGTGTTATCCAAAACAAACCGTTTCACACAAAATATCTCAATAGCAAATTAAAAACTATCACTACAATTAAACATGCTCAGTCATTTAGAAATAGCCTTTCCGGTTTCGCGAAACGTTCTTCAAAATAAAACAGTGGGAAAGTGTTAATACTGCATTATCTTTCGATTAATCGCTCCTGATCACTCTCGAACTGTCAAAACCTTCTTTGTTTGTGCGTCTAATCCAACTCAACAAAACGCCTGTGAAAATCCCAGCTATCAAAATAAAACCGTCATCACCGGCAAAGCATTTTCAAAGGCTGCCTTATAACAATTAAGCCAATGGCGATAAGTTTAATCCACAGTAATTACTTTGAATATGGTTATGTACTAACTACTATTATGGCTGACTGTACAGTCGGATTTCCATTAATAGCGAGAGGCCTATGGCACACGTCTCGGTTAGTTTCCCAGACCAGACAGCTAGATAGAGATTTAGTATCACATATCACTTTCCCCGGGCTAATTAAAGAAACACAGAAACCACTATCATCTTAACTACCGCATTTCAACATCACGAATGTCTCTTTTTACTACTAGAAATCGTCTAAAATCGATTTCAAACAGAGGAACAAAATTACGCCGGGAAGATCGAGGAAATTTGCTCACCAGACTCAAGTGGTTTGGTGAATTTGCCCTAGGGAATTGAAAATGTACCCTTGGGTTGACGTACAAAAACAATTAGTTATCAAAAGGTACTTGATAGACAAGCGCTTTGCAATCGCCGCCTTGAATTCACAAGCGATCGATATAGTTACCACGCGAGCCAGCTCGGCGGTCATTTCTTAATAGTCGAGACTCAATTAAGATGGCCCTCTTAAACTGAACGCGAAAGATGAAATATACGCGTATTTCATATCATCGCGCTCTCAGTCTCTTGAGTGTTACATATTAGTTCTTACACATGTACTTTGGAATGGTTTGGGAACTAGTCGAAACTTAATGACCAGCCAACAAAAAGGTGGCTTAAAATGGTATTTATCGACTGTCATTCAAAGGACATCAAATTCCCAGCTTTCAATTAGTCAGGTTAGTGCGTCATTTACAGAAGTATTAATGGTGCACTTAGAAGCAAGTTTTCTGCAAGAAACAAACCGTACTGAGTTAAATCCATCGCTGAAGAACGTCCATTGACTAAGTATTTAAAGAAATGTTTTGTTGGTTTTCTCTCAGAGCTGCCATAAAGACATGTGTTGCCATTTCACAGGCTGGAACCATCTTTTAAACAGAGTTTTGTATGTTGCTGTCACTTCTAAATAGGCATAATCTGCTCGACTGATAGTCCAAATATTTCTTGTCGCTCCTATATCTTTCCTTTCACTTTTCTGATTCTCATAGTGATAAAATATAGCACTACGTCAGGCACAACTCGGCTCCTGCTAAATTTAAATATTATTTAAATTATGAAAGCTATTAATATGACGCTCAGAGCTTAGCCTGCGGCGACGCGCTAATTGTGAAACAAAATAGGAAATGGAAACACATGCGGTATTTATTTTCAGCATATGTTATTTAGTCGTATATTTCAAACAACAGCAACAAGAGCCAAATATAAAAATATAGAAATATATTTCATTTTTAGATAGTCTAGCTCATCAATTAAGTACTAAAAGCTGAACAAATTAAATTGGGATTTCGATTTAATAGAAACGTAAGATGCATTAACTGTGAACTTGATTATCAGCTTTGTATTTCTGATGGTACAATAGACGAGACATCTTAAGTGGGTTCTGTAGCGAACCACCCACCTATATTCAATTTCCAAACATTACAATGTGCTTCAGTAGGAATGCAGAGAATAAAACTAAAGCGATGACTAGTCTACAGGAATAATAAGAGCTCCACGTCGTACAAATATGTACTTCTGTCCAACTCGAGCATCTGTTAAAAGGTACTCAATTGCTCTCTTGTGCGGAAACTATGAACAGTTTGATTGACACAAGAATTATCCTGAATTGGAGATCAAGAATCTTTCTTAATGGCCCATGGGTTCCTCGTATGAGCAGCCAATCAGCTGCCCACCCAAAGCCCCGTAGAAAGCCTTCAACCAATTGCAAGTCACAGGAGGAATAGTTCCCACTCTCAGATTTGTCAGCAAATCT
Source organism: Epizoanthus scotinus (assembly GCA_024757865.1). Classification (NCBI taxonomy): domain Eukaryota; kingdom Metazoa; phylum Cnidaria; class Anthozoa; order Zoantharia; family Epizoanthidae; genus Epizoanthus; species Epizoanthus scotinus. The sequence continues at coordinate 7,710 of JANUFV010128115.1, read as the reverse complement.
TGCTAATTAGCCTTATCGTCAATACAATCACCTTATTGATTTATTTAATACGTCACACGGACCGTGGCCATGCGAGAGGTCTGGTTTCTTGTAAGCCGCAGATCGCCTTGTCAAAATTTAAGACAGGAGCACAGCACGATTGAGCGATCGCCGTTTAAGAGCTGTTTGAAGCGTTTGCTGGCATTGGCGCGCGATCTACACGGACGCTTGCTTATACGCAATTCCTACTCTGTTTATAGTTCCAGTGGTTCTCATCTCTGAATGCGGGAAGTGGCTCAGAGCTACAACATGCAGGCTACAACGTGCTCACGTTTTGGATCGTGGCATCCACATATTTATAACCCGCCGCCAAAACGACCAACTCCGTTTTATGTAGCTGACATTCTTGGACTAGATTCTTCGCATCGGCCCAGCGAGCTCTACCCAGAACACCCACATGGCCACATCGAACGCAACCACAACCACACAGTAAAGCGCGAGGACCGTAGACTTTGTGATACTACCAAGAACAACAACAACAACAACAACATCGATCCATGTACTCAATCAAAATCCAATCGAACGGCCAAACACTCCATAGGTAAGTGACATAGATTATCTTTAAATTGCTCGTACGAGTATCAGTTAGTATCCCTAATGGCTTCGCAAATGGCTCAGGGAAGTGGTAATCTTTACTGAACCGCTCTTAATTTATTGCGCTTCAGAGTCGCCAGCCAAAACACTCAACCACTCTACAGCTAAGGGAAAACGACTTAAAAAGACATGCAAAGACAAGGAGACAAAAAAGAAAAAGAAAGCGCGAACCACTTTTACGGGCAGACAGATTTTTGAACTGGAGAAACAATTTGAGGAGAAAAAATACTTGAGCGCGACGCAACGAAGCGAAATGGCAGAACTTTTAAATGTGACTGAGACTCAAGTGAAAATATGGTTCCAAAATCGAAGAACCAAATGGAAGAAACAGGAGAAGTTACTTGAAGAGCAGGATAATGAGACGAGCAGTCCTCAATCTCATACTGATATGAGTGAAAGCAAAGAAGGTGATAATGTTAGCTCGGGCTGCGAGTCACAACATGGAAGTGACAAAGGGATTTCTGAAACACGAAGCGATAGCTCTGATACAGACCAAGCTATGGAGGAATAACAGTAACAAAGTTAGAGATCATTGTTTTGTTCTAAACTACAAACTTCAGACCATACAAGCGTTTGTTCTTAAGCGCCTTCTATTTGCATTAGGGTTTAACAACGGAAATGGTACAGAACTTGTGATTGTCGATAATTACTTCTTGGCTATATTCGTTTATTTCAAGCTTCAGGGATTTCGTGTTTTCTAGTGCGGATTTATTGCTCAATTAACGTTATGTAGAAAGGTTGCAGTGTAAGATCTTTACATAAATTGACCACTTTAAGCGGATCGGGGGTTTCTTTAAATCGATTGAATGAACCGGGTTAAGATGTTATAGAAACGCTCAAAACAATTAAGGATATAGATGGAAGAGAGAGAATAATTGAGGAGTGCGGGGAGCAATTAAGCGAGTCTTGTATATGATATAATTATATTCGTAGACTTAGTGATGGAGGTGGAGAAGCGTGCTGCCTCAGCGGGAAATCCAACAACTTGAAAACTGAATTACCACTTTCTTACGTATTTCTGAGCGAATTGGCTCTGTTTTTATCAAGAGTTTCTCATTTAAAAACTAGGACAAGTATTTAAGAATGACCTATTTTGACAGACATTGCGCCAGTGAAGTAGAACTTACTAGGTCAGTAGGTGCGGTTTAAGAGGGTTTTGTGCCTTCGGGGAAGATTCAAATTTAATTGTGGAATTGCACGAAGTGTATACTTGATGTCTACAGTACAGATCACGTTTCCTGTACCTCTGAAGTCTCTCAAGAAGACTCAATTGAATTAACTTTCATGCCGGAGTAACTTCCCGCCTAAAACCCAACGGAGTAATAGAAAAAGCACTGCCAACTGAACGCCGAAGAAGAAAGGATGTATTTTTAAACATGTTTTCCGGTTTCTAATAATCGTAGATACTAGTATTGCTTAGGCATATGACCTTTAATCCATTAAATGCTTCGTTTGTTTAATAATTCTGTATTATTTTAATAGTACCAAATACTCAACGTTACCGAGAGTCAGTTGTAAGCAGAAACAGAATCCCATATGTGCGAGAGGGGCATGACTTATGTGATCAGAATTGCAGTTGATTTTGGTCACAGCACTGAAAATATTGGTTCTTTCATCCGACTCCCTGATTTCTTGCCAGTTACGTGTCTACATTCTGTGTAGAAACATATTCAGCATCTGTAATTATACACAATGCATTGGACGTTAATAAAATTCTATCATTTACAAAACCTGTTCTCTCCTGTTTTATTCACCTTTTAATACATAGACCCTATACTTTCGCTATTAATTGTTTTGTCGCAATGGTTCCAGACTTGCTGTTTCGAATGCTGAAATTGTATGTTTGCAACCCAAGTCATTGCCCGCCGAATTAGAAGCAAACGAGGAAAGGTGAGAAACATTTCCAGCCGTTCAGAATAATTTCGGCTCTTCCATCTCGCGAACACAGAATAATTTGTGGGTAAAATTGAACATAAAGGTGGTATCGGCGCTATTAAACGCTTTGAGAGCTGCTCCAATATCACCACATATCAGCCATGTTATCGGCGAGTCCGTGTTTAGGCTGAAATTCTGTTGATTATTATCTTTTGGAAGCTTGAATGGTAAGGTTTTAATATCACTCTCACGTCGCCTCCGGCCTTGTCACGAAAACTCTTAAGGAATCAATTTAATAGAAGCAGTTGATATGCAAGTTTTACGATTTTTGCGAAGAATTGTTGAACAATTTAAGTAAGCGAAGATCTTCGATGTGGTCCCGGGCGCAGCGTTTATCACTTGAACCCTTTGTTTTTCTTTTGCTAATGTTTATAACATTACCCGCAGCTCGAGAGGGAACTCATTCTGTAAGGGAGATGCCAATTAAGGGAAGAAACACACGAATTTTCTGTCTTCAAGAGAAATGTATGGTTTTTGAGATAGGAAGAATTTAAAATTGATGTTTACGCACTATACGAGTCTCTACAACTTTATAGCTCTATATTACATCCATTAGCTTCACCCCGAAATTCTCCAATAATTGAATGTTACAAATGTTTGGTATTTCGTGTAGATTACTGCAAAAACGTATGGATCAGAAATATCTCGCGCTCTGCTAGCAAAATTACTGAAAAGTTTCCTTGATATAGTCTGATACAAGTTCTCGTTATTGTTGATATATTTTACCGCAAAACACTACAGTGCACGCCTCATGCATCACCGATATGGTTGGTGTTTAAGCAATTGCAATGTGTTTAACAAATGTTTACATGTCTGCCTGGATGTACTCATTTACTAAATCCCTGATCACTTTTCTATAATCCTCCAATCTTTAATTCTAGGAAGCAATTAAGCACGCTTCTTTGAGCTGAAGGAAGAATTGCGTACTGCGATGAACACGTTAGATGTCGCTAAACCTTTCAGACTTTTAGGCCTCTTTAACACACAAAAGGTTTCTCTTACAATATTGCAAATTAAGCTTTCTTTAGCCCGCACCACAGGAACCAGACAAGATGGGAACTCAACACGGTGGGCCTTTAAAGACATTTTGCTTAAATTACCATTACAAAATAGTCACGTTATATTGCGTTGCTCTTCCTTTATTCCACATTAAGAAATTTTTGGGGGCATAAGTGTAGCTTCTTTTGTTGTTAATAAAAGGATCCACTCTGCTTGTATTTTATAGCCCAATTAAACGAAGGTTCACCTTATCCAAACAGACCACCTCTTGCACTATACAACTCATCTGTACCTGTATACGGCTGTTTGTGTTTAACAGGAGGAGACTTTCATAGTGTATTGAGACATTTGTCTCGTCTCCTCTGCCAATGCCCGCAGCATGTGTACACCCACAGACACGTTTGTATGAAAAGTGTGAAATGGTTCTCTCATAGTTGTGTACTCTTCGTTCACGAGTCATGAAGACATGGTCATATATTGATGATAAAAGCCACTTGTAATTAGTAATGGCGTTATATGTTTTCTTTAGTCTTTTTAAAGCTGTTTTGTCTGATTCAGAAATTTCTGGAAATTTGCCTCAAAATCCGTGAGTAGTTAACTATGAATAGTATACTGAAATGTTTGGTTATATTAAAGTCTTGTTTCAGTTAAAGGTCAAAGTCGGACCGATTTTATCAGCTACATTGGTCTAAAATATACAACTAACGACCACTTTCTAAAACGTACAAGCAATAGCCATTAATTCATTTCAATAATTGTTATTGTTACAAAGGGGAAAAGAACAGCTTTTCAGCTAGGTGTTATGAAGACTTGTATTATTTGTTCGTTAATGATTCAATAAGAAACTAAATTCCGAGGTCCTGAAACTATCAAGCTTCAGGGCTATAAAAATGAAATGAGAACAGCTCAAACACGGAACTTTCACCACCTTTTCACATCCTAATTTTCTTTAACCACACACACTTCCGCTGCTTTGGGTTCGGCAAAGAATTTGAACTATCTTAAAAATGGTGGTAGCAGTGTATATCACAAGTAGTTCAGACGATCTTTAGAGAACTTAGCCAAAATTGAACAAATATTTTGGGATTTTTTTATGATGGCAGTAAAATCGCGCCAGGAATTTCAAGAGTACAAGTCTTAAAGTCTCAATTATTTCAAGCCTTGGGGAAATGTGCAATGCTAATTCGGGTAATAAGCTCAGCAATTGAACCTGCGCAGAGGGCGATATCGTAAAGAATATTTCACTTTAGATGAAAGTAGTCTGTAAGTTAGTGACTAGTGTTGATTTAAAGTTTTTCTGAAACTATACTTTTCCGATTTTCCGACTGATGAAACTAGAATGATAAACTAGATGTGACAGCGTTTCCGATCAAACTTGTCGACGAAACACTCAAACAGACACTTCCCCCCGTAAAAGCTGTTTGCTAATAGCCGAAGATGCAATTAGTTTGCGGTTCAAGCTTTTAACGCTCCAAACACTTAACACAAACTGTGCAGATTTTCTTATCAAATCTCACATCCATTTAGATGCTTTGATAGTCAGCAGGTATAAAAATTTATCGCTTTGAAAATTTCACCAGGAGATCAATTTAGAATTAATCAAAAACTCCGTTGGGCTCTGTGATATCAAGTAGATAAAATCAGCCAAGCTTTTTAAAATGCAGGAATATATCAGCTATTATGAGAAAAGTGGTTTATTTTTCTCTTCACAATCCCAAATAGCCCATAGTTAGCTTTTAAGAATGGTTCGTCCACTGGTTTCGCAGCAACATACCAGACGATGAGAGTTTTTAGCGTGAGAACATCAGATCACTGCTGAATACATGAATGATAATTGACAGCGAACAAAGCAAACGAATTTTATTCTAATAGAAATTGAAAGAATTATATTATTCGTTTCTAACACAATTAATTCTGTCAGTAATGACAACCTCTTTGATATCTGTGTTTAAAGCTACAACCTATAAATCATCACAGACTGAAGTAGAAAAAACTATAGAAAGAGATTTCGCTAATATTCACGGCAAGATTGGTCTTGATTTTGATCTATTCTAAAACATTGGGACGACTCTAATTCCATAATTTTGTAATCTCTCGTTCTAAAGCAGAACTTGATGACGATGAATTGATACTGTGACTGAGTTCGATTTTGGATTCAAACAGTTTTTTCGATTAACCACTAAACGAGAAAGTCTGAAAGAAGGAACTAAAAATATACTTATGAAAATTCATTTTTATCACAAGCTTGTCAAAGCTGAATGAAAGTGAAAAACTATATCGTCAGAAAGTGTTTATTTTCTCACACTCAGCAGATGCAAAAAACATTAGCAAGTAATGGACTGAATAAACAAGGATTTTATAAATCGGTTATCTACAACCGAAAGACAGTTGGAAAGACCTTTGTCAACTTATGTGTAAAATGGGTTTATGACTTTAGTAAGCAAACTCGACCACATCTGATACTCGCGTCACTGATGTCTATCAGATAAATTGATTCCGCGGCGGTCATTCTAAGTGTTTTTATTCTTCGTCTTGCATTTTTTGATAGAGAATCAAAATATTTCAGAAAGAGAATTCTATCATCGTCAAGCCTCCCATTTGTAAAGTGGTAGCAACAGCAAAAACAGCAAAGAAACCGAAACTTAAACACAGAGGGCGTAGAGTGCCCCATCCCCGAGCCAGCTCAGCGGGATGCCAAAAACCTCAAATAGAATGAAGGAGTTTTGTCTCTTCTCCTACTGCACTAATGACTTTGTATGAGTTGAACGATTGCAAGCTTCCAATATAACTAGACCATGCTATTCAAGCTGGCAAAAGCCTACATCTTGACTTTCTGTCTGTTTTTTGAGACCAGCGACAAACAAACTCTGTTCAGAAGAAGCATATGGCATATTGAGCAGTTTCTAGCAACTTGCTGCCATTGTGATTGTGCAAGGCCATTTAGCGGCGCCTTTGTTTGGGGCCAAACCCTAAACACGACCGTGTCCTGATCAACAGACTCAGATAAACAACACTGTGAAATTTAATCCCCGTTTTTATCTCCATCTGGTGGTGTTGAATGCCAGTAATTTGGTGCAAAATGGAACTATGTTTTTGTTTAGATTGGGTAACCATAGTTTGGGAGCGAAATTTGCTAGGAACACCATCAAAACCAACACTTTAAGAAGGCAATTCAGACTAACAATTAACTTTTTAATTTCGGATTAAGCCCTAGTGAAGAGATCTTGTAGAAGATAAAGGTAATTAAAAAATTTGACAATTAGATTATCGACCAATGAAAGTTTACAACAAATAATCATTTATCCATGTTGACACAGTTGTAGTCATGAAAGCAGCTTCAATCGAGAAGATTACGAATATTAATTTTCTTTCTGTTTTTAAACGTCCACCACAGTGAAACATGAAGATTTCGAATTATCAATGCAACACTCAAAGATATTTAGAGCAAATGAGCCTCCTAGTATAAAATGCCGTGCGCTGGCTAATAACCTTTGAACAATGACCAGTTAACACAATAATCACGGTAACAACCAAGCGAAACCGTTAGTCACAATTGACGGGCGGTTATTCTGCCAAAGCCAAATGAACTTGCCTATTAATTGAGATCTCAACATAGATAACGATTCTGGAACAATTCCCTGAACAATTCGAACAACGTATCTACAGTTAAAGACCTTTCGTTTTGTCCTACCATCTTAATCTTCTGAACAATATACAAAAAATAAAAAAAATCTTATATCTCTGTGTATACAACGCGTTACAACATGCAACAGAGCACTAGAGTGCATCTTATTGTCTTATATTCCTTGAAACAATAAAAAACTTAACACGCGACTAAATCAGTAGAATGATGCCCTAGCCCCATCGCTTGATTCTTTCTATTTACCCTCATATTCTCATAATGTGCATGGGTATGTGCCGTGCATATAGAGATTCCGAAATATCTATATATCTATCTGTTGTTTTAGTCTAGAATAGGCTTAAAGCCGACACTTAAAGCCGTCCTTCATCAGATACCACAAGTAAAACCTTCTTCCTCTATACACACAACAAACGAAAACCAGTCTGAAATCCCGGTCTGGAATAGAGTACGTAATTGGGGCCATGGGTAGCGATCTGGAATATGGTACGTATTGGAAGGGG
>JANUFV010128004.1:4650-15168 GCA_024757865.1 Epizoanthus scotinus | reverse complement strand
TATGTATGTATGTATGTATGTATGTATGTATGTATGTATGTATGTATGTATGTATGTATGTGTATGTGTATGTGTATATATATATATATGTGTGTGTGTGTGTGTGTGTATGTGTGTGTATGTATGTATGTATGTATGTGTATGTGTATGTGTGTATGTGTGTGTATGTATGTATGTATGTATGTATGTATGTGTATGTGTATGTGTATGTGTATGTGTGTGTATGTGTGTGTATGTGTGTGTATGTGTATGTATGTATGTATGTGTATGTGTATGTATGTGTATGTGTATATATATATATATATGTGTGTGTGTGTGCGTGTTCATGTGTATGTATGTATGTATGTATGTATGTATGTATGTATGTATGTATGTATGTATGTATGTGTGTGTATGTGTATATATATATATATGTGTGTGTGTGTGTGTGTGTGTGTATGTGTGTGTATGTATGTATGTGTACATGTGTGTATGTGTGTATGAGGGGGTGGGGGAGGGGCGGCAATTGATAATGGTGTCGGAAAAGACGCCCTAGACTGGCGGAAACTGAAGTGAGTTCGGAAACTATACCAACGATAACAGCAATTCCAGCCATCCCAATAAAACCTGGTTACCATAGAAATCAACCGCCACAAAAGACCCTTAATAAGGCTGAGTGCATTCCGTATTATAATATCCCTCTGTGAATACTCACTAGTCCGGCCATGCGACAAACTGCAGATGAGCGATCACCAGCACGTCCTCGGACTGAAACAGAGAGAATCATTTGATAAGAGACTGTCGCACCAAAGTCGCTTTGAACGAGAATATAACGTGGACGAGAGTGTATGCGAACTAGAGAATGCAGATGGGTGAAGCGATGAACGCAAGGGATGAACAGACACACGCTGAACAAATTCAATGGGTATAAGAAGAAAAGAGAGTGATGGAAGATAAACAACACATTGGAGCTCCCTGTATTGGTGAGAGGATTGCGTTACATACCTCGTCGTGATGGACGTGCATCATTCTCTCAATCCAGAAGGACTGGGAGCTAATGCTTTTTAAGGTCACTCTGATTGGTCCAAAGAGAACAGTGTGCCCTTCGTCTATTGGCCAATACTGGTGACACTTGAGCTGGGTGGCAATAGTAACACGAATTAGATTACAACAAGATGCTTTCGGAGTAACTCTTGTCCCTCACAAGACAGTAGAGTTTGATTGTATTCCATGTTGTTATAGTTCAGTTTTATAATTTTCTCTACAATATTCTTACCAGCACTTTGAAAGGTGTTGGACGAACAATCTTAGACGAAACATGTGCCAAAGCTTTTTCATTCAGAAATTGGAGTTTCCCTCAGTAATAAACTCTCAACCTAAAACATTATTAGTAGACGGGGTTCGTACTATTTTGGACTTCTGAAATCCGTGACTTTCCATGACCTTTTTCATGGCTATTTTTATGTTTTTCATGACCACATTTTTGTAAAGCATTTCATGAAAATGTGACTCTCACTTTTGGTTATTTCCAAGCGTTATCAACGTTTAGCATGAAAAAGTGATCGGTTTACCATTATTTTTACTACAAAGCAATTATTTACACACTAACCGTGATCTTCAGCATCGTTTTGCTCAAACCTTCTCGCTACAAAGGAATATCAGCGCCCGAGGTCGGGCTACTTCAAACCTCGACTGAACTTTCAAACAAAGATTTCACCCAATTGTGTAATTTAGTACGCCGTTAATTCATCTACTATAACCGAAACTAACATTTCCATGACCAAAAGTGCAGGACAAGTAGGGTTGTCGCTTGATTTGTACTTTCCTTCGAGCTCTTAGAAAAGTGGAAAATTTGGGTTTTGTTTTTATGGAATTTTTTTTTGCGGAAAATGTTTTTACGGGATCTCTTTATTTTGCGGGAACTTTTTTTTTTGAGGTAACGGTTTTTTTGCGAATTGTCAAAAACCCCGCGAAAATCGCAAAAATAAACTCCCGCAAAAATAAAGTCCTACACGGCATTATTATTATTATTATTATTTTAAAGCTGCACAAGCAGCGATATTGAGTCCCAGTGAGGTCAAATGTTGTAATTACCCTGTTGCCCTCGACCTCCTTGGTGAGCATCACAATCACTGGAATCTGGTGTTCCCAAACCATCAGCCAGAAGTCGGACAGAGTGGACGCGATTGGCCCTTGAGTAGCGATATATGTGGGCGACAGGGGGGTCAGACTCTGTTGAAGCACAAATTGAGAAAATGTTGGATTAAAACTTATATGATCCCTGATCCCCTGTTCTATTCTCTCTCGTGGCATTTAGGTTTTCCTTTCACATGTGTTTCCACTTTCTCTTGTCTTTGGTTTGTTAAAGGAGCTATGTCACGGTAATACGCATGCTCTCTAGTCATGTGAGGAACAAAGCTTTCACAGTCATGAAACACAAGTTGTAAGCTCAACAGAGTATTATTATTATTATTATTATTAACAGAGTAATAAGAAATAATAAAAAGGTTATATATTGTGAAAGCAAAGTTTCTAAATACAAGAAACAAAATTTTGACAGCGAATGGATTTAACTTATTTAATGTCTAGCCTGGACCGAAATTAAATTGAGAGTTTGTAATCCGTTTTAATCTTTCCCAATTTTAACCATCCACGTTCCTTTGCGACTTATCATAATCATTCTTATGTTTTTCTATTACGGTAACCTGTTATTTTTAGATTTCCCTTGATTTGTACATCACAAGAATGTCTTAAATAGCCGTGAAACAAACTTGTAACGTTGTATAATAAAATCCCGAATATTCAAGCTCCCCCCCTCCCCCAGTTATTCATGCTTATATATATATTTAAATCAGATCAATATGTCAGTGTATCTCTTACTTATTCATACCATCTCTAAAACCATTTTGCAATGTGTAAAATAGAGACGTCAACGACTCTTGGCTCTGGGCAAGTTCGGAGAAGTTCCAAGTGGGATCTATTCATACCTTGATCAAACATGCGTTGATATAATCACCATCCTCTTTGGTCGTTAGCTTCACGCGAGAGTGGTCCCCTGAGGTTAAAACATTCATTTCAATTATATTTCTGTCATTGGCCCGGTACGCGGTAGAACACAGCTATATAAATGAGCTAGCGCCCCGAAACATCAACTCAAACCTTCCACCCTCACTGCCAATAACCTATAACATAAACTTTCAGCTGATTTACCCATAGTTTGTGGAAATAATAATGAAACTGAAATAAAGTATGGCACGCCGAAAAGATGGGAAAAAAACGTTGGGAAACAGGAAGTGTGTATGAATGAAACACAAGGGTGTAAGCGAGGAATCCTTAACGTAATTCTTAAGGAAAGTAATATAATTATTTTTGACTAAGTTTTAAAAGGCACTTTCATGACTATAAATGCATGTGCACTTGCTCATTCAGCATACAATAAAATCCTCAGTTCTAAGTTACCTGAGTTTATACGCTCTCCTAGTTATAAGCCCCTCCCCAGTTAGAAGCCCCACCCCCCCGACATACGCTCTCCGGTTATAAGCCATCCCAGTTATATAAGCCCTGCTCCATTTATAAGTTCTTTCAATTACAAGCCCCCCCTGTTTAGAAACCTCCTAGTTAAATGCCCCCTTTGGATATAAACGTTCCTGCCTATAAGCCCCCAGTTATGGTAACGTCCGGGTGTGCTATGCCCTCCCTCAAGCACGTTCCGCTAGTTGTTCCTATTTTGAGGAGGTTCCCGAACATTTATATATAGCTCGGCACGTTTGTTTATTTACTTATCTCTGTGAATTGTGGTAATTCTTGTACAAGCCCACGGATTATAAGCAGGATATCACACCCTGTGCACACCCTGATAGACAATTTTTATAATTTCCTAGTTATGTTTTGATATTTTTAGCCTTTGTTATTGTCAGATATTTCTAAATATCAATTACTGTGTAGGACATACATTTTGCTGGAATGTTTTTTCAATTGGGCAATTTTTTCTGTCTGGACTGGTGGGAACAATTTTTTGTGATTTGATGGAAAATTATGTCACAGGAAATAAGAGAAAATGGCCAAATTTTATAGATTTGTGTATCTTTCATAGGGACGAAACGCTAATTATCCCACTCCGTGTGTGTAAAACCGTCGAGTTTTGCTCTGTGCAGGGCAATTAGGGTTGCCGCTTGTTTTGTACTTCCCTTCGAGCTCCTATAGTAAGTAATCCAAAGTGGAAAATGTGGGTTTTTATTTTATGGAATATTTTATTGCGGAAATATATTTTGGGGGAACTTGTATTTGCGGGAATTTTTTTGCGAATTGTTCAAAAACCCTCAAAAATCGCAAAAATAAACTCCCGCGAAAATAAAGTCCTACACGGTTATTGTAAATCTATTGGTTATCATTTTGAATATATACTGTAACATTAACTATGTAATAGCGCATTTGATCATAATTCATGGACAGTTGCGCAATTTATGTTAATAAATTATTATTATTATTATTATTATTATTATTATATATGACCACACACAGCGCCGCTACTTACATGGCAGAATGTCCCTGTAGCGGTTCTTGGACGGGTTACGAGAGGCGGTCTGGGTCGAGTACTTGGTCGAGTCGAGCTCTTGAACCCGGTCAAGTTTCTAAATAGAAAATACACGAGTAGAAACGGCAAGTTAGCAAGATGTCAAAAGGGTAAAATGCAAACTACAGAAAAGACAAATAAAGTGATACAGTTAGATGCGTTGCCAAATAAGCCCGGCCTTTGTACAGTATAAAGAGCCTGGGCCGGAGTCAACGTTTACTGATAACATGTGATAACTCAAGTAGTTATTCAAATAACTCAACTCAGCCCACGTATACCGTAACTCCTGCCTGACACAGTACCGCTGTTCGCGCCGATTCGACCAATACTAATTTCGTATGTGCGACATCACAACTGTGATTCGCCTCCAATGCAGCCTCTCTTACTGCTCTCACTGCAGAAGTCGAAATAGGAGAGGCTGCATTGGGCGCTACAACACAATCTGTATGTACCAGTTTGTCCTTCGCTAATAGCACAAGCCACGGTTGCTACAAATAGATAAGCCGCAATGCATTTTGGGATTGAAATGCGGACAAGCAAACGAGCAAGTGACATCTGCAGTATACAGAAAGTGTAGAAACAAGTTTGCGTTGCGGAATCGTGGTGCATTCTGGGATTTATTTGCGGACAAACCCACGTATGATGTCAATCGAAAACAGGGCTATTTGATCGAACCAGTCTTTGTTCCATCCTCGATGATCCTGGGGCAATCGAACAGGCGAGGAACGCATTTTCACTCTCTCGACAGACTGCTCCTGGGTCTCCTAGAATCTCGGTTAATAACTGCTTACAAACTGGTAACAAACTGGTTTTTCCAACTTTTTTCATTATAGGATATGTTACTCATGTCTGACATGGGCGGCTCAAACGTTCAGTTCACAAATGGAACTTGACGATCGTTTGCGACGAGTGGACCAACCGTGTTTGAGTAGTTGGCTACTAGAACTAATACAGAGATTTACCATCACGTATACGTCAAACGTGAACTTGAAAGTTTTGCTGTGTTTTTTTTTACGAAGTATAAATAATTCTTGTCATGAAAATAAAGGAAAAATATCTCACGTCAACAACAAACGCGAAGTTGCCAACTTCCACGTAGATACGGCCAACGCGGGATAATGCGGTCACGTGATCATATTTAAGGTTTGCGTCTCTCGTATAATTAGGACAAAGTCTTTCTAATACATGTAAAAACGACAACAGCAAAGATTTATCAAAAGATGTAGCCATACATTTCAATCTATCAGGACATTCATCCAGCCACGTGGCTGTCAGCCGGTTAATATACCACGGTTGACCTTTTTATTTATAGACTTTCTCAAAGTCTTTCGCATTATCTTTCCGGTCAGGTTCTCGAGCCTCGTGCTGCTCGGCACTTCGAGACTCGCTTGTGCTTCGCACCCGGTTAAAGTAAATTGCTTTATTATTATATCAATAAAAGAAAGTAAAAGCGAGTCAACTTGAGGCAAGTGTAACCTTTTATGGAAAATCGCCGCTTGCACACGTGCAAACAAAACATTATAAACAATTTAATATTGGCAGCTTCCGTGAACTGATGACTCTTAGTGTGACGAATCAATATTCTACTGAGGAAGGAAACAGACTTCAACTTCAAAATGATATATTAAAAAGGGAAGTAAATGAAGAGTGATTTGTCTTGGTACATTAAAATAGAATGGTCAGTCAATTCACGCTTGCTGGATATGAAATCGTGTAACTCGCCAATTCGGCCGCTGCACGTGCGAAAATAAATACAATTCCAAGAAAGAGCACCCAAAGTACTGCAGGTTGCTTGCACAGCGGGCGTGCATAGACTATTAACACAATTCCAAGAATTTTCCTTTTTCGATCTTAATTTTTGAAAAAGATAGTAGTTTGTTACGATAATATTCTCTGTGCTACGTCATCCTCGGAGATTGCGCCCTGCAGTTCCGTCGCCCGACGATCTACCCCCGCGTCTCCGAGGCTGGTGCTACGTATATGGCCAAACTTGTTACTGGCCGAGTGAATTGACAGCAACATGTGACAACGCAATCAATCAACGGCTCTTGGCGCCATACTCTCATATATGGCTGACACAATACGTGTGTCCTGTTCACTCCTCCTGTTTCAGGTCAGAGACGGTTCCCGATAGGAAAGCGAGGGCCGACGGTTGGGCGAGAGATGGAAAGAATCCCTCTCGGATGTAGCACTCTTCCGCTGGTCTAATCTACACGTACTGCGCCTCAACTTGTACCCAATCCACTTCCCATTCTATTTCCCTACGCCGGTTTTATGGGCAGAAGTTGTTATTAATTTCCCGCGCCTGGAATTAACTGTAACTTAAATTGCACTACTCTACTCTACTGTAAACTATAAACAGTAAAGATGTCAATTTGTGTGTTACATCGAAATTTTTCGAATTTCTCCATAACTTTCTCTGTCATTTAATATATTTCCGAGTTGCATAATACGATGATAAAAACGCCCCACTCAACATTTCGAAGCTCGGATCACCGGCCGGTTTGAGCTGGATTCAGTATTACAAGTATTTCACTGATGAATAATCCTTTCCGGATCTGCAAGTACACACGCAACCCAAGCGAACTCACCCTTTCCCTAACTTAAACAAATTCATTGATGCGTTGGGTCAGTAAAATTTCGTCTTGGATAATGCACTTTCCTGCACTGCCAGGATGTTAAGCCCTTTTGGTTTTACAGTACAGTACAGTATACTAGTTCAATAGACTCTTCTCACGTGCAAAAATGTCGATCAAAATCTTGATGTTAGCAGTTTGAAAATGCCAGACATGGAAAGAGCGAGTGAAAGTTGGTGAGCAGTAAACATTTGGGGATATAATCTCAAAAACGGCGACAGTTGCGAAGTTTTTAAAAACAGAAATACTTACAGATGATGTACGGTGAATAAAATGCGACCTCGATGTCCGTCGAGGTCAAATTCAGCATATAGGCTCTATAAAAATTGATTTTAAAAACACTTCGCCAGAGTCACAGTTTTTGAGATAAAACCCCCAACTTTAATTTGCTCTTTCCATTTCTGGCATTTTCAATGTGCTAACAGGAACATTTTGTTCGACATTCTCTATGCGTGAGAAGAGTCTATATAATCGCTAATAGACTGTAGCACTTGTCACGCCACCCGTTCTATGCTATATTCTGTAGTATTCAAGAGGCATAATCAAGGCTGCTTTTCATAAATATGTCCAGAAAGTGCTTCAATTCGGATTTACGATCTTTGAATGAGAAGGCATCGCCAACCGCAACACATGTTCCATTATGACAATCCATATTTCTGAACCACGTCGGTACGATGAAATAAACTTTGATGATCCGTATAATCCACTATCAACTGCGCCATCCTGTACTTTAAATTAATCTTAAAATCACTTTTTCTGTTTTCCTTTTTATAATATTTTCATTTCACTGAGCTACTCGTTTATCGATATTTCACTCTCAAAAAACGCTCTATATATCTAATACATTTGTAAGAACCAGAGCTGCTTGTAACCCAAAGTTTGTGATTTTTCCTCCTGAGTCTAATATCGACATTCAAGTGCATTGTAAAAGTATCATCAGCTTGGATTCCTTTTTAAGTAACAATCTCTGTCAATCAAAACAAACGAATTCAAGCGCGATAATAAAGGAAGCAAATGGATGGCTTGGACTAATCTTGATTTATAATGACGACAACAACAAATATTTCATTCGTTCTGATCTATACCTAGCTCAACATCCTAAAAAGTAAAAGTTTCTTATGATCTAGTTAACATGAAGACAAGGGTGAAATACTGTTGTTACCAACACGTTTTACCATGTGTAAGATGTCATTATTTTATTGAGTCGTAAAGATTAAACATATTCATAAGCCACTTACTTTCCACTGCATGGTGAAGCCATCTGGTCCACTTTCTCCTTGTCTCTCGGACAAACTTTTCACTACTGCCTCGAACGTTTCTATAGCAGTAGCAAGATTCTGAAAGTGTTCGTCTTCATCGATGCTGTGATTATTGGCGTCTCGGCCGATAGTGGAGAGGTTCGCTTGAGGATAATAATGCCCACACTGCCGTTGTAATGGCGGCTTCTCGTGATCTGTTGCGTCTGGTTCACCAACAAACTGCTTGACTGATGGGTAATCTGGCATTGTTCCCGGTTCGTAGTGATAAGGTTTGGGTTGTTGTTGTTGTTGCTGTTGTGGCTGCTGTTTCTGGAGTTGCTTTATCTTTTGGATTTGCTCTTCTATTTTCTGTTTGCGTTTTATTTCTTTTTCTTTTTCCTGTGTCGCGTTCTCGCCTTCAGGTTTAAGCTCGTCTTCCGGTAACACCGACGTCCGTACTTCCGGGACATTCTGAGCATCCAACGTCGAATTTATTTCTGTTTTTCCGTTATTAGAAGCAGCCTCGCCTTCTACTGAAATGTTTTCATCGGCTACAGATTCTGTCTTCTCACCTTTAGCAGACATTTTGTCTTTCTCTTGGGGTTCTTGCGGATTTAAAACCTCGTTTTCTGGTGATAGCTTATCTGATGTATTCGAATCCTTGTCAGTAATTAATTCACTGTTACTGCGCTCAGACGGGTGACAATTTCCCCGATCACTTTGTGCTGGAAGCTGTGATTTCGTTGGTTCTATCTCAGGATAGCTTCCTTGTGGCTCAGATTTCTTTGCGCTGGCGATTTCACCCAACTGCTGTGAAGTCCATTCGTCAAACAACTTATTAACGTTAACCTTAGGTTCGTGACGACTTAGTGAGTCAGTCTCAGACGCACTAGTTTCGCTTGGGGACACAGCGTTCTTCAGTGAATCAGACTGTTCATGATGAATGTTAGGGTTAGTTTCCTGGTTTTCCATGTTTGGCCCCTGACGAGTAATTTTCTGCGTGTTATTTTGTTTGTCACGCCGTATATCCAATGGCTGAGGTGACTGATCTCCCAACGTTTTAAGCGCGTGATCAGTTTCCGAAGACTGCTGAGTCTTAGTGTCTCCAACATCAGTTTTCGATACCTCTTGCTCTTTTTCTTTCAGTTTCAATTCTAAGTCAGCAAGATTTTTCTGTTGTTGAAAAAGTTGCTGGAACAAATGCACAACTTGTGCCTGGTCGGTGTCGTGTTGCTGATGCAACTGCTGCTGACGAAGAATCTCTTGCTGCTGCATAAGGAGTTGTTGCTGCTGCAATAGCATTTGTTGTTGTAGTTGCTGCATCTGCTGGCTCTGTGCACTTGTTTGCTGGTGCTGAGTCAACTGCGACTGCGCGGCAACCACGGAGTAACTTGTCAGATAGTCCGAGATGGGCGTGGAGCCTCGACCCTGGACCACTCGACCTCTCTGAGCGACATCTGCCGCCCTGTATCCTACGTCAGTCAATCACATCAAAGAGTTCAAATAGTCAGCAATCACAGTTAATACCCTCCCCTCCCCTCAAAGTTGTTGTAGTTGTTGTTGTTGTTGCTGTTGTTGTTGCTGTTGTTGCCGTAGGTGTAGTTGCACTTGTTTGTTGTTGTTGTTGTTGTTGTTGTTGTTGTTGTTGATTGTCGTTGTTGTTGTTTCAGGAAAGTTTACTTTTCGGTTCATTTGTATTACAGTTGTAAACTATGGGTGCGTCCGTTTAGGATATTTCGAAATAAGCATATTTCTATTCCAGAATATTCTAGCTATTCTGCTTGAAGTGGCAGAATACACGGAACGTATTCCAAGTACTGTATTTCGTGATTAGAATAACGCCCGCTTCCAAGTCATATTACATTTGTTAATATTCCGGATTGATCTAAAACGAACGAACACTCCATTCGTATAGAAAAACCTTATCCCTACACGATCACATATCACTTGAGTTTTTAATTCGTTGTTCTGTTCTTGTTGTAACAGTCTAAACTCTAGTTTAAATTTATAGTTCTAAATTCTAGTTTGAAATTCTAGTTTGAAATTCTAGTTTGAAATTCTAGTTTGAAATTCTAGTTTGAAATTCTAGTTT
>JANUFV010127893.1:0-15171 GCA_024757865.1 Epizoanthus scotinus | reverse complement strand
AGTGGTAGTGGTAGTGGTAGTGGTAGTGGTAGTGGTAGTGGTAGTGGTAGTGGTAGTGGTAGTGGTAGTGGTAGTGGATAGACAGTAAAAATCTCCGAAGATGACCCGCTTATCGCATTATCTTATTGTGACATACGATCGAAGTTGGTCTAAAAAGTTGAAAATTTGGTACTTACTTTTCCAGGACTTCCAAATGATTTCCAATGTTTGTCAATCTCAAGTTTAGCTGAAAGAAAAAGCACAGAAAAAAACATTTAAAAACCAATCCATTCAATCATCCATTTATCCATTCGTCCAATCATTCATCCAGTCATTCATTCATTCATGCATTCATTCATTCATTCATTCATTCATTCATTCATTCATTCATTCATTCATCCACTCATTCATCCATCCATTTAACCATTAATTCATCTATCTATCTATCTATCTGCCTGTCTGTCTGTCTGTCTGTCTGTCTGTCTGTCTGTCTGACTGTCTGTCTGTCTGTCTGTTTGTCTGTCTGTCTGTCTGTCTGTCTGTCTGACTGACTGTCTGTCTGTCTGTCTGTCTGTCTGTTTGTCTGTCTGTCTGTCTGTCAGTCTGTCTGTCTGTCTGTCAATCTTTCTTTTAGAAATGGCATTTTAAATTTTAAAATAAAATACCATTCTGTCGAGCTAGTTTCTCCGAGGAAAAATATATGTACAGAAAATTACTCTTTTTGCGCTTCGCTACAATACAATCTTGTACACTTTATCTCGATTAAATTAGAAATATATGTAGAATTACAAGTATTGTAAACACGAAGTCACAGGCTCATGCGGTCACGTAATAAGGAATTTTACGTGGTATAATTACCAGAATGAATAAAAAAAAAACCGAAAAAGACAAAATTAATAATGTGACATCATGAGCTTAGAATCTATTCATAACTTTCGTGTTTTGTCTATGTCAGACAAACCAAGTAACAATTCCAATAAAAGCCTTTTTAGCACGACTCAAACACGTTAAACAATCGATAATTATTAGTTCGAAGTTAATGTTTTAGTTTTCACCAATATCAATTACAGAATCACGAAAACTAGTTCGTCCATTGTCTGCGCTGCTTTGCCATACCATATTGTTTCTAAATACAATTATTAGATTAGTTAACAACACAGATATTAAATCAAATTTAGCGATAGTAAATATTTTACAAAAATTACTCATATGCAAGACTCTCTCCCCAATAAAATATTTAGTTTAAACAGCAAAATTTAAATTACAGTAATATAAAACTACCAAATGATAAATTGAGTTAATTCATTATTAATTTATAATGATCAAACATAGCTTGTCGCAAAACGTTCTGTTCACTCAATCAATAGCAAATATATTACTAAAGTTTCGTTATATGATAGTGTTTGAAGAAAAATATGAAAACAATACTATTTAAATCTCGTATAAACAGCAACTTAAGATAATTTATGTGTGAAATCGAATATACTGAATGATCGACATAAAATTCGAATTTCTCCGCTTTGAATTTCTACCTTCTGTCAAATGCGAGAGCTATCACTGTAAACAGTGAATACACTACATATAAAGAGTTTGATTAAATAACAGATATGAAGTTATTGGCGCCTTCCAACTGACTTTGTTGCAGTTTTTGTCAATCCTGTAAGCTTTTCTACTCTCTATCGACGCGGTAAACTTATATGTACCCACCTGTCTCGCACACGACCGTTCCAGGCAAGAAAAGGGCAAAGACGACAAGCAACAGGCAAAGACAAACGAATTCCGTCATGTTGCAGCAAACCTACAAGAAGAATGGATGAAACATGGGTAAAAACTTTTGTCTTCAAAGTATTTGTGTTTTTCTTCACCAAAATCCCACATTACGGGCACCTGAAGTCTTTACTTCTCAATTTTAATTTCTAAGTTAATCAGGTTATAAAAGCTAAAGAATTGAACTATTAAACACTGCTGATATTACCATGGAATGTGATGACAAAATTATGACATTTTTCTTTAACTACATTTGTTTAGAAGATTGTTAACAGTGTAAGCTCAATTGAACATCTACCTTTCCCTCTTGCGAGACGTTTCGGTGCAGCTGAACGCACCCAAAAACTTGCTTCATGACCAAAATTTTAATTTTCAGACGATAAGAAACATTACACTTCATCTTGTTTGCTGACCGCACAACCAACCGGACTTTTCGTCATTTATTATTCAAGTTTACCATCTGTTGCACTGAGGGACAATGCATCCCTGATAAGAGCTGAAAAAATGAATAGAAAGTCGTCTGCAATCTTGAAATTCATACCGACAACCATCGGACATAATAATTTGAAAAGAAGTAACGAAACATTTATTCATTTTTCCATTCTTTCCCAGCTAAGAAACGTGAGTGAATTTATTAAATTAACCACAATAACAACTGGTTATAAATGACGCCACATTACACGAAGCAAGACATGGCAACTATTGACTTGAACATAATCCGTCAAATATTCTATCAAAGAAGTCTGATTAAACACCATGAATATTTTATAAAAATAATTAGTTTTCCAAGCTGGTAGACAATAACCTAAACAGAAGACAATCTAAGGAGTCGCTGCCTTTGATATTGATCCAATAGCAGTTGCGAAGTCAGATAAGTTGAGGTAAATCAAATCTTGGGCTTGAGCCGAAACAACAAAGCCACAACAAGTAGCTGTACTTATGCTGAAGCTGAGCACGTTTCAGCTCAGAAATTTAGAATCTGTTTTGCCTTTCATCCATTCATTGTAAATCGAATTCACAGCAATAAATGCTCACTATATATGAGACTTGGTTTCGTTTATTAAACTTGCCGTTAGTGCGTGATCGAGTTGATTAAGAAACAAAAAACAATATATCCCGTCTATACTTTGATATTAATAGTCTTATAACTATTTATCAAAACACACACAGATCGAAACTCTACTTTTAAATAGTTATTGACAGCAAGAACAGAATCAAAAATTTACAAATAACTGTAACATCTTGTTACGAGCGAGCATTTTCTGTTACAGAGATTGGCTGAGGTGTTGTTCGACTAAAATATAATGAAAGTACATTATCAGACTTTTAAGTAGTGTTGGCAGCTAGACTGGGAAAGTGCAGTTGTGTCATCATAGCGTGAGGTGAATTTAATTGTAATCGCAGCCGCAATGAGTTTTTTACCATCTTGTTTTAGATGAGGATAGCCAAAGTGGAACAGACTGGAGTTGGGAGCCCAAAAGTATTCAAAAACGGCTCCGTATTTAGTTTCTATTTTAAGATAATATTTGATTTAAAATTATGCAATGTCTTATGCATCACCTCCCAGACACGTACATGGACCACTGCAGAAAATAAATGAAACCCTTAAATCAAAACTAATTATTTTCTGTGGTTTCTGCGGATGAATATTTTACAAAGCCCACTGTGCGGCCATTTCCAGGTCATAAGCATTGATTTACTTTCTACATAACCATATTGTTATATGAGATCGCCTATGATCAATATTTTTTCTCCAAAATTATAGCATTGTTCTACTTTCACTCACCAAAGTAAAATTAGCATTTTGAAACATACTTTTCACTTCCCATATGTGGTAAATGTATCATGCATGTAATTAGCAAAACATGGCTGTTCGAGCTGCCCAAGACCGAGCTGTGTGGAGATGCCTAACAGTCGCCTGTGTAACAGCCGACCGATGATGATGATGTAGTTCAGCTTCAGGAAAGTTAAGGTGTGGCGATATTGTCAAGATTTTTCCCAAAAATCTCATCAAAATATTCTACGATTCCACCTGTAAAACACACTCCAGAACAAAATATTACATAGTATTACCGTGCCTTTTCGTGAATGTTTTTTATTCGTTCCATATCAGGGTCCTCAGTTACACCCCTGCAGGTACCTCGGCTTCAGATAACTACAGAACATGATATAAAGACAGAATAAATGTAGTTTGCATTTTGCGCAAACTACACCTGAAAAAATCCACCTACCATAGTTACCAAGTCCTGTACTTTGAGGGCACTAACCGAGGCAGCTCAATGCTTAGTTTTATTATTTTAAGTTCATAAAAAGTAGGCGCGTTAAACTGTAATGTTTGGCCGCAGTGATTGTTGTATTTGCCTCATGGCAAACTACTGCCCCGTTTGGAGTAGCCTCGTTATCTGCATGTTACTCCTGCTATCTGAAGTCCCAGCACATGAAACACTATTGACATATTACTTAGCTAGGAGTGTTTTGCTTCTGGTCAGCAATTCAGTTGATGTCATATCGCTTAGCTCAGTCGTTAGAGCATCGGTCTCACATTCGGGAGGTCGTAGATTTAACCCGGCCGGACCAACACTCAGGGCCTTAAAATAACTGAGGAAAAGGTGCTGTCTTGCCTGCAAATGGTTAGACCTTCACGTCTTCTCGGACAAGGACGTTAAAATGTAGGCCCAGTGTCCCTGATTAGTCCACACTAGGCGTAGAAAATTTGACTCCTAAATACAGTTAGCTACTTATTTACTAAATATGGCCGAGTCAGTGTTATTAAAAAGTGCTCTCTATATTTTACACTTATTTTTGTCATAAACAATAACCAAAAACTTGCGTTTTGATCTTTGGGTTTCCTTGATCAACTTATTAAACATATAACGTAGTGGTTTTTGTGACCATATTAGCAAGAATGGCTGCAAACATGAACTTGAAACAAGTATATGTGCACAACTCTGCTTACCTGAAATTTATAGTGCAACTTTAATCAGGACGATATTTTGGTTGTTTACCCTTTGGGAGAAGGAAACGTTCTGAGGAATGATCGTTTCCCAGTATTGTTTTCAACTTCAGAAAGAGAAACTCATTATAAGATGTTGTTTCTGTGCCAGCACTGGTGACAATAGGCGCTGTAGCGAACGCTAAAGGAACTCTGTTTTTCTCAATACGGATGTCTTCCGCTTTCCCCCAACTCTGTTCACATACAAATCCTGAATATTTTAGATACAGTGCGGTATATGCAGAAAGGTTGCATAATGGCAGTTAACACCTTAGAAAACTAAAAATTGCGTTCTGTATATTTGTTATAGGCAATTAAAAGAGGAAGATTATGGGTTAATGGAGAACCTTCTCTTTCTTCTTCTAATAAAATATTTATCTTTCAAAGAGTGATCCATCATTGTAGTTTGTTATGTTGTCGGCATTCTTCGTCCGGTCGGGAGAGAATATTCTCAAGCGGGTAAACGTCTAAGCAAAAATTGAATGACGTATTATCAGGTATTCGACATATTACTGCAGCGGAATACAGAATATTCAACTAAATGAGTCTTAGTTCTGTAGATAAAACGGCATTTAGTAGATATCAATCCTATTCAGATCACCATATTAAGTAAGGAATATTGCTTTAATTGTCTTATGCACGTTCTTTGCTATTAACACAGTATATAATTAATGGAACGCTACTTAAAATACGGTTTACCAATAATATTTTAATTTAAACATTAAAATCAAATTCTTCTCAGTCCCAAAAATTGTACCGAAGATTAGCTTAAGATAACTAGTTGACACGTCTAGAGTAAGGTCAGTCAAAACAAGTAAAATGAAAACACGCCGTAGCTCGGAAGACTGAAGCTCACTGAATAAAGCATTATCTAAACTCTAGCAGCCTTTAGCAATAACAGGTATACATTGGAGTTATAAGTGACAAATACATGTTTTAAGTTGAAAAGTAAACAGGAAACAAAAGATTTGGAAACTAAGAGGAAATCTCCGCCTTATAAGAGGCTGATAGATCTTTGAAGTAGATATCTTGATCAAACACAGCTAAATAAACACAGGAGTAGAAACATACAGTTTGCAGTCAAACAGGGCCTTTCAAGTCGTAGTCATGTGATTCAGTGGGTTTCTTGCTGAATAGCCAGTCTATGGCACTATTCTTACGAAATCCGTTGTGTATCAGGTGCCTAAAGGAAGCACAGTTTATGAATTATGTTATTAATATTGATATATGTTGTGTATATTTTGCTAGTTTTCCTTCAATAGGGTTAAAACTGCTCTCTACTGATGCATTACTTTTGAAACATCATAACTCTGAATGAGCCAGATGTTCGATTCCCTTATGTGTGAAAACCGGAGAATAGGACCCTATTGAAATAGAATGCGCATTTCAACACAGTAGTTCAAGATACGGTTTATTTACAAAATAATGTAGGAGTTACATCCTTCAATCCTGTTTTATCATTCATTACTGTGATTTGGTAAGCATGGTAAGAGCGGTTTGTGTGTTTCCCAGTGGAGGTCAGTATGCCTTCGTATTGGTCGACAGTCAATATATCACATCTATGCCGGCTGTGACTTCTTGCACGCCCTTCAGCAAAATACTGACCACAAGAGTCTTTTATAAATTCGAGTTTAAATTTGTTTAAATTCTGGGTTGTTTTATCCACAAGTTCGAACAAAGAGCAATGAGAGAAGACAGTGTGTTTTGCGTTAGCCCCGACGACAGACATTTTAAATGTTAACCACTTTGAAATGCAGCACATTGTATGAATATATTCCTCAATAGTCAAGTTCACTTGTGACTAATATGCATCCAGTGCTATCAATTTGGGTCAGCTCTCCCCCCTCCCCACCCTCCTCCCCCAAACAAGGCGCACGTCAATCCACAACATTTTGACCATGAGATGACGAAAAGCGTGGTATATAAGAGTACATACCACGGAAATTGATCGTAAATTTTTACTCTTAGTTAGATAAATAGTCAACAGGAATTACTCTATTTCCTCTATAAAATTTACCGCCCATCTTTCCGTCTTGTCTTGGAGCTAGTATTAAAAGGGAGTTCTAAATAAAGACTAGAAGCTTATAGATAAATTGTGTTTCTATTGAAATATGGGAACACTTGTGAAAGTTTAGAGAACTCAAAATACTGT
The DNA here is from genome assembly GCA_024757865.1 of Epizoanthus scotinus. Lineage (NCBI taxonomy): Eukaryota > Metazoa > Cnidaria > Anthozoa > Zoantharia > Epizoanthidae > Epizoanthus > Epizoanthus scotinus. The sequence continues at coordinate 8,281 of JANUFV010127893.1, read as the reverse complement.
GGAAACACTCGATTGCACTATCACAGCTCCTTTTTGTTCTCTAGAACTTGCACTATTATATTAAAACTCCCTGTTCATGGCGAGTTTTGCAATCCTTTTACATACCTAGATCTATTTGCTATCTCATTCAGTTACTTTTGTTGACCTTTTAATATACTAAAATACTAATTCCCTCTGCCCTTTAGCATACTTGGAGCTTTAAATATTTTAGAACATGTCTTTTTTAAAACACTTGTAAAGCGCTATTGGACATTATTTGGAAATAGCACTATATAAATATTTATTATTATTATTATTATTATTATTATTATTCAATATTAAGAGGCACCCCTTTCGGGCGGAGCTTTCCCGTAAAGTCCACTCTATGTAGTACCCCCGGGCCATAACTTGATAGACAACACAGGAGATCTAGAGAATATGCATTATCTATATCATATATACGCATGCACCATCAACCACATGCTTGCCTGTGTATATTCAAGAAATACTGACAAACAGTTCCGTGTCAGAACAACAAATAGCTGTGTTTAACCATAGCAACTTCACGTTCTCTCAAAGTTGCGCAAATCTCATACCATAACTCGATGCAAAACACAGGAAATGTTTTATATTTTCCTTACTAGATAAACTCAACCATTGTATAAAGAATTCCTTTCTATTTCACCATCGAGTTATAGTATAAACGGCTTTCAAACAATCAAAGTATACGTGCTTTCAGATATTTAAAACATTTCGATATTGGATGTTTAGCTGCGTACTTCACTGTTAGAATAGCAGCACCAGCTGGTAATTAGGTCTAAGCTGCACAAGCACATGTCCGGCACGTGTATAGTCGTGACAGCTGGATCCGGAGTGTGAGAAAATCACGGTCAAGTTATAAGGAACTAACGCACTAACGTAAATCATCTGTATTATGTAGAAATGGTAAAATCAAATCAAACTTTATTCTTTTGCCTTCACACTTGCGAGCCAATACTCCAATCAAAGCTGCCACCAACTTCCTTTTCAGCTTCGCTCGTCAACATGCAATCACGCTTCTATCTCATATTTTTTTATTTGTTGTTGCTTCTGAGGATTTTGCTGAAAGTGAAGATGATGGAAGTTTAATTGATTTTATACTTTGTTTTTCAGATGATAAAGACATTGCGTGAAATTGTGCAGCTAGTTCAACAATTTTCGGCTTTTTTTTCGTTTAAATAAAATAATGGATAATGAAAAATAAATACGGAAAAATAGATAGTGAAAACTAAATAATTAATAATGAGTAATGGATAATGATGGAGATTAGGGTTTCACGTGAGTAAAAATATTCAATATTCTGGATGGTGTTTAGGGATAACCATCTTTGAGGACAGTGTTCTTGGTATGTTAAACTTCTTGTTGAAGCTAGCTCGAAGATTTGCGCTCAGAGCTGCGCACGGAATTCGTAGTTGTGAATTACGTCATAGATGGTTGAAGTGCGACCTGTATATTGCTCAGATGAATGTAGGTTTGATGAAATGGTGTCGGGCTTTATACTTTGACAGGAAATTTGATATTCAGTTAGGTGGGTACATCAATAGGAAGTCGGTGTGTTGATCTTGTGGTTTAATATTAAGTCGGTTGTCAGCCTAACTGTTGTGGAAGGGTCGATTGGTTGGAATGACAATATCAATTTATATTTTGCACATAGAAATGTTGGCCAATTCTTGTGTTGCACGTGACGTTACGAAAACACTTAGATCGACAGAATGGATCTTTTGAAGATGTGTCTTTTACATATTTTACATATTTTAGAATTCAGTTGTTTAAGTCTTCCTGTACTTTTTAGGATGACAGAGTGTTTTGATTCGAAGTTATAAATGTTTGAATTCTATTGTTACAAACCTTTAGCGTGTTCTGCTGGTCCGCTGGCTGATCACCAAAGTTGACAAATTTATGCCAAATAAAAAAAATGTAGCCATATAAATCATTGAAAGTGAGTTTTACGTTAATCTATAGCCAAAATAAATGGGTTACATTGAAAATTTAGCTTTGACATCAGTTCCGAAGTTTCCGACGACATTTTGGCAGGCCCACGTTGCCAACCAAGATGGCCGCCGCATACATTTCGCTTTAAAGTCGTCTGATGTTTATTGAACCATATCTCAGTTACGAAATATAATCTTGCTTCAACATTTGCTAATTCTTGTCTTTTTGCAGCCTCTACAAGCTCAGAAACATTTTATTATTCCTGGTAAAGAGAACATATTTCTGTTCTGTCAGAGCCATGTGATTATGGAAGGCCGAATGGTGCAAAATTCAAGGATTGAAATTATCTCACATTCAACAAACTCGATCAACATCAAGCAATTTTATCTAACACATCCAACAAACTTCGATCAACATCAAACAATTTTATCTAACACATGTGATTGTAACCAAAGAATACAGGAAATTGTCAATTGCCAATGACATACACAGTCGCCAATCTGCTTGAATGGATCTCCGTTCAATTAAGCTGAAAAGGCATCTTTTGGGTACTCGATGGAAGAGTTAGACTCGCAATATAAAACAATACAACAATTTATTCTCCATCCCCGTAAGGCTTTTCAGTAACCTTTTCAATATATTAAATTATATTATTTTAATAATATATCCCCAACAAACAAGTTCTGTTATTCAATTCCCTCAAGGAATAACTTTAGAGTTGAGTTTTGCTTCATATGGTATGTGTAGACTGGGAAGAATTGATGCATTATTTATGAATACGGCTTCGATTCCTTCGATTGGAGGTATATGACCCAGTACTTTTTCTTTGTTTCTGCAGTGGTTGAATGGACTTTACCGTACTAGGCTTGAGTTTTTTCGGGGTTTCTTGGCCCGAGAAGGCATATAGTGCCCGCGACTTTTAATTTCTGCCACCAAATTTGTGCAAACGAATTAAATTTGGAACGCAAGTTGGTCCTCATAATCTCTTCACAATGACATATTGATTATCAAAATGACGTCATTAACCCTCAAAATTGATTTTAAAGGTTTTATAAAGGTTTTGTTTTTAAAAATTTCACAAAACGTTTGGGTTTGTCGGCCATTTGTCGTCCGTTTTGGATCTTCATCAAAATCGGTTGCGCAATAATTATGATGACACAAAATCCTTTTTAATTGGCTCAAACTGATTGGAATTTCTAGAAACAAACGTAAAGGATGAGAAAATGAATAGAACTAATACAGCAATAAAAAAGTCAACACAATTTCATACATTCACTCTATCTGAGCTGGCAGACAATATTCTTTATCAGTGGGCCTCTTGTCAGTGGTTATACATTATAACACAGGTCTCCCATAAATTGTCAGAGCCATTGACATTAGCAATGCTTATTTGCGTATATTTGCTAGCATATAACTTGACCCAAAATATGTCTGAAATTGTGGCATTTACATTCCTACATAAAATGACAATATAATCTTTAAATTGCTTGTGTTTTATAACTATTACCTGGTAAGTTGATATATGTACACTAGAGGTCTAAAAATATGGAAATGTTCACGCGAGTAGTTGGTCATACTCGCCGCTCGCTATACTAATGGGGAGTTTAATCAACCAGGACGACAACAGCGACAACGACAGCAGAGAACAAAGGGCTTAATTATAGATTATAATAAACTGCATCTAAGAATGCACCAAGTTGACTAACTGTTTACCGTCGTCCTAAGAAATAGAACGTGAAAAGCACAAATTTTGCATTCTAGACAATATGAACATGGAAATACAAATAACCTGCTATTAGTTTGACTTCAAAACTAGGGTTTTTAGTTTCTAAAATTCCTCCTTCCTTACACAATGGAACAATAATAACGAATGGATGATACTCAAAGAAAAAGAGGAAACTAGGAAGTAGAATTTCGGCAGCCGTCGTTGTCTCCGTTGCCGTCCCAAATATATGTAATTGCAGTATTGTGATATAATCCAGAAAGGTTAGCAACTCTAGTCGCCTATATTCCCTGCAGCTAGATAGACCAACTTCAGTAAGTTGCTCGTAAAATCACTATAACACTAGCCGAATTCATCAAACAGACAGATAAATTATCTACATATCTAAACTTTAACATGTAAACAAACCCACTAGAATATACCTCAAAATGGTTTGATTTCGCCTGATTTCGTTGTGAGCTCCTCACAGTATGGCAGCGAACGGCAATTGACAACAAAACACATTTTTACCCGCAGTGCTTTGCGGGTAATGCTCACCCTCCTCTGAAGGGTTACTGCGGTCGTCGGTGAGATGTTTGTTTCCCGCGCTTTCTTTTCAACCCACATTTTTTGCGCCTTTTTCACAGTTGCCGTGTACCGGTACCGCAAACCAGTTATGAAACACAAAATTAAGGCAATGCTTTGTGAGGAATGGACAGTTGTTCACTTCGCAGCTCTTTTGTAAACCGATTATGGAATTGTATTTTATAAGTTACGAACAAGAATGAAGACGAGAGTCGAAGATGAATTCTAATGAACTCACAGTGTACATATAATAGGAGACGTGGATACAGGTAGTCCTTGAAAGTATTTTGGTGGCGAGTATACTGTCAGAGTATAGTTAAAGCATTTGTCTGTTTATAAAGCACTTGTATAATGGGACAAAGTGTTATTTGACATCACCAATCTATAATCCGAATCTAACTGCAATCTTATTGCTTTGCGTGTTGACTATGCAAAATGTTACTTGTTGAAGCCGGAGAACTTCGAGTAACAAGATGGCCGCTGTAGCCCAATCGAGAATCATATAAAACTGTACAGTAACAATGTGTGTGAAAAGAGGGACTTTGACCTGAAACCAAATCAACTTGGACGAATTATTCGCGTGGTTGTCACAACGATACTTTGGCTTGTTTTAAAATTGAATTTCTATCAGTTAAATCAATATCGTGTACATAACGAAGATGTGTATTGAGATTCTTTAGGCCTGGGTGACCACATAGCGGACAGGTTCGTGGATCTCTGTGCGGAAGCACGTCTTAGAAATGAAACATGTTAAGACAACGGACTTCTATTTATATACGTGGCTTCCTTGTGAGCGTGTGGGGTGTGAGTGGAGGGTGGAGGGCGGGGGGGGTTGTGGCACTACTATAAATATGCTCCAGTGTGTTTCTAATAGGATTAAGAAAAGGTTTAGATGAGGTTCAGAGAGGGTTCGATTCACTAATTGATTTACAAAGGAAACTGCCCATTCATCACAAAGCATTACTTTGATTGTATAGTTTATAACCTGTGTGCGGTACTGGTACACGGCAACTGTAAAAATGGCGCGAAAAATGTGGGTTGACTGAAAAGAACGCGCGGGAAACAAACATCTCACCGACGACCGTAGTTACCTCTCAGAGGAGTGTGAACGTTACTCGGAAAGCACTGTAGGTAAAAGTGTGGTTTGTGTTCAGTTACCTTTCGCTGCCATACTGCGAAGAGCTCCCGAGAAACATACTATTTCACGATTTTTAACTTTATTTAGACGTCTGGAATTTCATGAATCAACTTAGAGAAGTTGAAGTTAAAGTTATTACCCAGCGTCATAAGTAAGGAAATTGTTGAGGGGCGAGGTTGGAAAATCGGTTTAGCGGTACTAGCTTTTAACACGGCAGTTTTATAATATACAGACGAACACTGGAACAGTAAGAAATCTCAAGGGAAGGCAATAATTCTGTCTGCACATGATTTAATAGTAATTTTCACGAAAGCTTAATTGTATTTGCGTTTGCAATTGCGGCAGCCGTGTATAAATATAAAATTCCTTGGCTTTGCTACAAAATATTAAAAAAGCTCATTTTGGATGTTATTGAATGAAAAACGTCTTATCTTGTTCTGTTGGGCATCTGGAAAAGCATTCATTTACTGGTCCTCTTAGAACTTGCGTGATTGTTGACATTATTCATCGAGTCTGCAAGTAACTTACAGTTGCTCGAGACATGCAGACTCGGTGTTGTAAAATGGTGAAATTACAAAAGAACTGTAAGAGGTGCGATGGAGTGCCATCTGTTATTTCCATTAGATGTAAGGTATTACTTTGTAAAACTATTTTGGACTTCATTTCATTTCATTTCGAGAAATGACAGTAGGAAGACAAACCATGACCGCTTATAAAATCGTTCATCCATAAAATCATAATGTATTTCTTCGAGTTAAAAACATTAAAAAACTTTCAATTTTGTCCGATAAAACTTTTTAAGGGCCTACTTCAACCATTCCGTTGGTTTTTTAGTAGAAAAAATACAAGTTCAGTCTAATGTTTAGTCTTGAGTTCATGTTTTGGTTCCTTGTTTCCTGAAGAAATCTGTATTGTTTATGCTACTTTGTGATTGGATAATGGTGGTCACGTGATTAATGATCACCCTCCACTTGTTACCCCTATTACTAGTAGTGATTTTTTGCTCACCAGCCAATATTACCTCACTCTACCATTGCTTGACTATGATCCTAATACTGACTGAAAAACGTTCTCACTGCTCCTGTCACGGTTCCCGCCACGACGAAATCCGCCGAAATCAAAGTGTGAGTTGAGTTTTGAATTTCAACTTTTAGGTACATTTCGGTGGGTTTGTTTACATGTTAAAGTTTAGATATGTAGAACATTTATCTGTCTGTTTGATGATAGAAGAAATGAAATGAGAATCCGGCTAGTGATAGCTGTGTTATGAGCGACTTTCTAAAGTCATTTATTTTTAACTGCAGGGAATACAGGCGACTATAGATGCCAACCTTTCCAGATTATATGACAACGCCGTACTTGCATACATTAACATTGGTATGAGTATGACCAACTACTCGCGTGAACATTTTTAGATCTACATATATTAATTTGATAGGTAAATAATTATCAAACACACACACACAATTTGAGTATTATAAAGTCAATTCATGTAGGAATGTATAGTTCAAAATACCGAAAGTTCAGACATATTTTGTGTCAAATTATATGCTAGAAAACAGACGGAAACAAACATTACATCTGCCCATATATCCATGGATGGGAGACCTGTGATTATATATAGTAAATTGTCCGGGTATGTGGAAGTGCATCAGTCTAATTATCTTCCTACTGACTGTCATCTTCTGAATAAACCGTGAGCAAGAGCAAGTCTTAAGACTTGTGGATCAAATAGATATTATCCGGTTATTAGTTTGGCTTCAAATCTTGGGTTTAGCTTTCTTGCAGTTCGCATCCTTCGTACGAGAAACAATGATAACAACAACAACAACAACAACAACAACAACAACAATTATTTATTTACTCTTAGAACTTAGGCTAATTACAAGTGAAACGAGAAAGGTAACATGCGTGATGGTACTGGCTTTCTGTGATAACCATATATGGTTAAAGGACTGGGAAGACAGACCTTGCAGAAATAATTTACATTATATAACAATCTTTTTGTCATTGAATGGTCAAAATGTTGTTGACTCACAAGACGCTAGCCGTATACAATCAAGACGTGCTGCAAAACGCGAGCATTCTCGACGGATGAAAAAAGTTGTTTTTCAATATGGCTATGTATAATTAATATAGATAGAAAATATACTTCTCAATAAGCACCATAACTTTATATTTAAGCACAAGATGGGAATGTATGCATATCATTTCTGCACCTGTATACTATTTACACCTATATTCAAAAGCGTATACGGCTTTTTCGACGCACAAATGAGAATATACATAAAATTAGGTATACACTTTGAAAAACTGAAAAATATATATATATCTTGCTCTGTTAAATCTTTAGCATAGAGCAATCTTGCACACAGTGTCGAAAGTCATTTAAACACATTCAAATGGTGCTTAAAAACTTAAAAACTTGTTTTTGATTAACACTACCTCTCCGTTCATTTCCACCACCCGGGTCGAACAAAGTGCGAATACTTATCTGCAAAGGTTCTTGAATGTTTTATTGTTAGTTAGTTAGCTAGTCAGTTTGTTTCTTTATTTGTTTGTTTGTTTGTTTGTTTGTTAAGTAGTCAATTAATTTGTTTGTTTATTTGTTTGTGTGTTAGTTAGTTAGTTAGTTAGTTAGTTAATTAGTTGGCTAGTTAGTTAGTTAGCTAGTTAGTTAGTTAGTTAGTTAGTTAGTTAGTTAGTTAGTCAGTTAGTTAGTTAGTTAGTTAGCTAGTTAGGTAATTAGTTAGTTAATTAGTTGATTAATTAGTTAGTTAGTTAGTTAGTTAGCTAGTTAGGTAATTAGTTAGTTAATTAGTTGATTAATTAGTTAGTTAGTTAGTTTGTTAGTTAGTTAGTTAGTTAGTTAGTTAGTTAGTTAGTTAGTTAGTTAGTTAGTTAGT
>JANUFV010127782.1:0-15173 GCA_024757865.1 Epizoanthus scotinus | reverse complement strand
GAGAGAGAGAGAGAGAGAGAGAGAGAGAGAGAGAGAGAGAGAGAGAGAGAGAGAGCTTGGTGAGTCAGTCAAATGTATTGTCTTGATATGATGCTGATAAATGGCTCCCAGAACGGCTTTATTCATGCAAATCAACCCACTCCTTCGCAGCCCCGTCATGTTTCTGAGCTCATAAGGCCATCTCACATTTTTCCCGCCGTCAAGATACGGTCGGTCGGTTAAACAAGCCAAAACAAATTCAGGGCTAGGTCTTAAATACTGCATATGTAAGCGAAATTAAAGCATCTATGTACCCGTTTTTTAAGTTTTATTAAATTGGTAAGATTAAAGCGCTGATTTCAGTTGAACACTACTAAGACTCATCTGACAATGGAGAAGATACGTGAAGTTGACTCAAGGACAAGTTCTTATAAACGACACTTGACAATGATGAAAACTGTTGAACATCTTTTATAATATTCAAGTTTCGTTCGATGTACAAATATTTCGGTTCTGCATGTTTGTACCACGTTTGAATAGTGTACCTCGTGAAAATGGCGAAACCCATCTGATAAATAATACAACGCACTGAGAAGCGGTGCATTAGACTTTAATTTTATCACATGAAAATAGTTGTAACAGAAAAACGGGGAAACAGATGAATATATTTCCCTCAACAAATTTAGTTGTTTCATTTCACTCGAAAATTCGGTTTTCCCGAGTTCAAGGAGACGCGTGTTTTGAGTCTGGTTGTTTTGTTTTTATATTATCTTGCAGCGAACTCATATGATATTTTAAAAGTACGCTGAAGCACTCTTGCTTGCATATGCTATGTTGGCAAAATACAGGAACTTGACCAATGAATATTGAACTCAAAATGTTTTCACTCTGCACTCGGCTAAAGCCCCGTGCAGTCTTCGAATTCCTCGTTCATTATACATTGAACTTGTTCATGTATTCGTCGATAAAGCACAAGCAAGAGTGCTTTAACCTCTAGTTAGTATACACTAAACCAGTGAATATCATAGTGTTTTTCGCCTGATTTGATTGGTTCCTCATTTCGGACTGATATCCTGCGTTATTCCGAGTTCGTATATGAGTGTACACTAGTTATAGTGTGGAGGCGGCAATTTCTCTCAATACCAAGGAGCCAGCAAACTTTGGATTGGGTGATAAACTTTAAGTAAATGAAAATTACAACGAGATCTCATGCATTTTGCTGTACTGCGCGGTAACAGTTGTCTTGGAGTGCGTTTATCCTGAATAACTGTTCTGATCCATGAAGCGGAATTGGAGCACATATACCATTTTAACAATAAATACGCTTGGTATTTCCGCGATTCAACGATTCACTGATTCACTTGTTTTAAAACACATTTATTTTTCCCAGCTGACAAGTAAAGCCAACTGTAGCCGGGGATAAGCGATCATAGAACTTCATGTTCAGGCCTACAGAGCTATTGCTGAAATAGTTCATTCCAGCATGTACTAAAAAAGACGACTAAATCTTCGGAAAAAGATAGCTCTTCCACGCATCAATAATGCAGTCTGTGATCGTTCGTGTTTGTCTGCAAACTCTAATTATATATCAGTAGTGAATTCTTAACTAGAATGTCTTTAGCGTGGTTTAAAAATATCGAAGATAGTTGTAGTAATAGAACTTATTAATTTACAATCTGAGAATGAAAGATAGTCAGGGCGTCAGGAAATATTAGCGATAAATGTATTTCGTAGTTTCCCTTGCATATACAATACACAATCAGTGATGCAGGTGAAATTTTGGGTTTTTTCACGAAATGAATATTTATAATAATTAAACAGAACGTTTAATAGGTGACAAGTTTAAATTAAGTTATTTTTATCATTTGAACATTGTGAAAAGTGTTTTCATAATCTTCACATTTTTATCTCCCTTGTGGCGCTATGCATAATCAATTGCGCAGCAACCATTCAGAAACTGTGCTGCTGCATTTGGAAGGTTTTAATAATCTAAAAAACCTACACATGATATTCCAAAAGTCATCATATTATCTACAGTTTACGAAACACAACAGCCTCAAGTAACCTACTTGCATATGCGAAAACTAAAGCGAATATTTACTTAATAGGAATTCATGTTTTTTTCCGCAAAATATGTCGATCAGATTTGAGGCTAAATTGTCAATGATAAACAAAATGCATTTTAATATTCAAGCGTTATCATCAGACAACAGAGCCTGAGGCACTTTTACCTGTATATACCGGCTCAAGTTTAAACTAGTATTAAAGTTTGTTATTATGGAATATTAGTTCCAGCTATACAGTAAGATATTCTCTCACAATTTCGCTGTGTTAGCTTTAATAGTGTTCACCCAATTCCAAAATATGATGTCAATATAGCTGCTTTAATATACACAATTGTCTCCCGGGGATCGAGCTGCGAGCTGTGTTATTGTAAATGGGGAACTCCGTTGAAATGAGCGTAGGTGGGAAAAGACCTTCTAAGCCCAGGCCGACATAAATCATGATAATTCACGTTTTCAACAATTATCCCCGTGGTACTGAATTCCTCAAATTAAACTTTAACCGCAGGGATAAAACCTGAAATTTGTGCAATAAATGTTCCCTTCGTTGAAATATGTTACAGGTATATCCGAGATATTGCAATTTCCAGCTTATTTTCTAATACTGTTTCACCTACAATTAAGATAATTTTATGACGCAAAAAAACGGGCTTTACTGAGGAAATTAAAAGGAAACAGATCTGGATTTTGATGCTGTAAAGTATCTGTAATTGAGGCGGTTTTCATGTACGAACAAGTATAGATATTCGAGTGCAATCAGCAGTGTAAAGTATGATATTCTATAACATAGAAAAAGATCCCGAACTGTCTTCCAAAACCATTGTCAATATGACTAACAATAACAACAAACTTTATACTTTGGTCGAAAAAATACAGTGAAACAAATTGAGCAAATTACTGATCATTTACCCTTCACACTCAATCAATATTCCATCTGTGGAGTATTTAGTTAATTCCGGCACTCATTTCCATGACCATGTACTGTTTTCATTTATCTTTTCGTAATTTTCCACATCTTTGAAACCGTGTTCACTCTTGAATGGAAGATAATTTGAACAGGAAACATTTTTTGAAACCACCCACCATTCATTGTTCTCCTGCTTGCATCTGGTTAAAAATGGAGCAAATTGCTTTTGCCGCCTAAAACGGTTTATTATTAACCAGCGGAAATAGTCTCTCGAACCCGTTCAATCTCGGTAAATCGTTCTTGTATTTCTGAAATGATATCGGAACTGAAAAGGCAAGCCCAGTAGACACAGCTGTGTATCTGATCTGATCTGAGTCAGCTCTAGCCCAAACAAGTCTAATTTCTATAGCTGCACCTCCCATTCTAGTATAGCTTATACTGTTTTTGAAGTACATATTAAAGGATTAAAACAAAACTACATGGCTCTAAAAATAGGTTATTGGTGTTCGTTCTTTGCGCTAAAATCCGATGAGAAATACATAATTTCCTTCTCAAGAATGCTTGCTTCAATTTTCTAATTATAGTTTAAATAATAGTGTTGAGAACCTATATTACACCAATCGGTAATAATCTCGTCTCTTTATATGAACAAGACGTACTACGTGTTTATATGTCATTTGGAATCTAGACTAGTAGTCAAAAACGCTAAGCCTAAGATTACGAATGAATTGACCATGAACTAAACCGTAGAAATGAGGGTAAATAATATATATCAGCTGCTAAATATATTCTTAGTTTCTTCTCTTCTAAGAGGAGATACTCCATCACACTAGCCATTAATGTGTGGACAGCGTTAAAGAGTTTGGTTTTCGAGCCGTTTCGGTCTAAAATTGCGTATCGTTTTTGGAAGAAAATGTGGAAATGTTTCGCGTGGTCAAATATTTTATATATTTATACCCAAATTACGTGCTGAAATCGTTCAAATCTGGTGGGTGCTTTTCTTACGTCATGGAGTTACCGATTCATTCATAGTTACGCTTGGCGATCTGAAAATTGAGTACCACTGACTTTTATTAGATCAGGTCTGAAATTAGATACATGTAGAGGAAATGCCATATTTTGGTTTAAAAACTGGTAAGGGTTTCATGGAGCTGGCCGCACACTCCAACCAGAAATTTATAGGAGCCTCCCACTTCGAGCTTCTGTATCGAAGATTCCTAGCTCCCTACTCTCGGATTCGTCGATGGTTTATTCTTAAAGTTTACGCTTCTGAATCATTTCGAAACGTATTCATTTCAACAGACAGCATCTGAGAGGCTGAGAAGCTTGTATCAAAGTGTTTTCTTTCTGCTAAAAATAAATAATTCAGCCGCAGGCTGGTCGTAGCAGTAATGATTATTACCCAGTCCATATCATGGCAGGGAGCTGGTTCGTCTTGATAGAAACTTCGACCAAGTTAACCGTTGTAAGAATTTCATTCCTATTTATACTGAACCTGAAATTGATACATGTACGGAAAATCTTAGAGCTCTACCATCCACCTGATTTCAGGTTTACATATTGTAGTTTCTAGTTTTGGTCTCGTGTATATCTTTCTGTTTTAATCAGATGATTTTAGTACAAACAATACTGATTAAGAGAGTCGGTTTGTGTACATCCTTTATACTCTGGTTGCAGAAAATTAATTATTTTTCAAGATGGGAACTCTTGAAGGAGATGAATGTGAAGTTTTTCGTTTTTATCTCAATATTGTTAGTTCACATAGCTGATTAGAATTAGTAATTGCTCCTAAAAGCGGCTGGATACGTCGTCGGCAAGGCGCCCTTTGTGTTCATTGCTTTGTTCTTCTTGTGTTTGGCTCAGTGTCATTGTTGCAGAAGGCACGGAGATATCTTTTTGGAAATGCTGAAAATTCGTGGATTGTCGATTTAACCATTTAATGACTTCCTTGGTGTATTAAGAGATAAAAAGTCTGTCAAATGATTTATCAAGAGGTTTCCTTTATACATTCGTTGCTATTTTATAATATACAGGATAAGAAAATATGTCTTGATCTACGCGTCGTAATAGACCAATGTTTATATTATACACTGACCTCCGCTAAAGAGAAAAAATACTTTTTAAGCAGCTTTAGAATGAAAAAAAAAAAAAATTAGCAATGGCCTCTCACGAAATATATTTGTTGCTTTCATTTGAGTTGGCAGGGCATTAAAATAAGCTTAACAACAGCTCTTGGTGTGAGTAAAAATAGTAAAATACAAGTTGTGGTGATAGTATCTCGTTCAAGTGACGCGACGCTCCTTAGGCTTAACATTTATTAAGAGCCGAAGAAGCTACTTTAGTTAGCATGAAATTTAATGAAGATCGCCAGAGTATTTTGTTTTCACACTCAAAATGTGTTGTTGAAGTAAAGGAAAATTTACATAATATTTCATTGAGGAAAGTTTATCCATTAATCCGTATAGATCTTACGATTACTATAATGGTGATTTGGGTTTACAATCAAATTGAATATATTTTGGTGTGTGGCGAATTTATCATTTTACTCTGAAAGTTCGCAGCAAATTTTTTTTTAAAAGCTGAGCCGTATTTCATTTCGATTTGCCATTATTTATAGTTTTGACTAAGAAAACTACTTCCTAAAACTATCACAAGAATATATCACCACTTCTTCACAGTTGGCGAATTCTCAGGGCAAATTAATGGCGAGGGTGCCGTATGGCATGTTATACATATTAAATATTACTGTTTATGGTCTGTGATCAAAACTTTGAAAATATTGTCAAAACAGATGTTCAGAAACTAATAGTTGGGTTAATAATTGTTGGGAGATAAGACTAATCACAAGAAAAAAAGCGTTAATAGGAAACGTTTTCAACTTCAAAACATTACAAATTAAGAACACGTCTTCAATATAGCAAGTAGCAGAATTATATAGTGTCAAAGAAACGGTTAAGAAAGTAACACTTTACTTACCAATATGGCTGTCCAGCAGACGGAATAACAGAGCGAAAAGATTCCAACCATTTTCGCAAAATTGACACAAGCGCTGCTAGTTTTTATGTCAGATTTCCTTCCATTCGCTTGATTTTTTGAAAATTCGTCGGACACGCTTTTCCTGTTTAGTTTATGTACGGCGTGTAAAACCGTCAGGTTGGATATAAACATGACTGTCAAAGCCAGGATATAGTGGCTGACGAGGAGATACACAACCGCCTGTGTATTCCTGTTGTATGAGTCAATTGTGTATCCACATACGCCGGTCGAAGCATTCAGTTCAACTTCTTTCAGAACCAGAGATAGACTCGAGATGATTGTTGAATAAAATATCACCACTATTAGAACAAAGACACTTTTACTGAATGTTATATGTTCGGTGTAATAAAATGGAAATACAATAGCGGTTAGCCTTTCTAGGCTCATCAAAACGACCAGAGAAATTGTCAAGGTTCCGAACAGAAGAACTACGAACGCAACGAAGTTGCATGCCCCACTGTTGAAATACCAGGGTCCGCTGAAACGAGAAGCGATAAATGGCGGATATTGAAAGAGAGCGATTCCCAGTCCTGCTATTGAAAGCGCGCCAACGAATAAATGTGGTATTTTCTTAATCGAAGGTTTCCTTATTTTCATATAGGTATAATGCATTGCTAGAATGTTCATGAATAACGTCACGAGAAATAACAGGATAGCTACGCTTTCAATCGTATAGTCAATCCACGTTGAAGCTGCTTTCTTCGGCATTTCAGGGCTTTCTTCAGAGAGAAATAAGTTCAACCTGAGATGCTTGGATTTCTGTTGTCCTGTGGCGCTTCTGTCTTGGTACAGATATTAAGCTTTCAGTTTCCTTTCCGTCTTTCCCGTTTACATTAAATTGTCAAAAGGTAAGGGAGAGATAAGCGGTTAGAAAGGCTAGCTGGCCAACAGAAGCCGCAAGCGCGGGCTAACTATGCCTCGTACGCGCCTAGCTTCTATTATGTCATTGGTGTTGTTGTTTGCCGGCTTTATTAACTCCCACGAGCTTGCTAGACTCGGATGTGTATGACGTGGCGCAATCTATCCCACCCCCGCCTACACACTATTCCATTTCCCATTAATACCACAATGTTAAACCTTTCACTTGATTTTAAGCAACAATAGTGCCCTATTTGCTTTGGTCTACCTTCTGAAATGAACCAACGGCTTCACACTTTTGCGTTTTGGCCGTTGGGGATTTTCCATTCAAAAATTAGTTAGCGCTGAGCGGCTGTACTTCTTACTATAATGAAGGGCTCTGACATTATTCAAAAGCAAAGCTTAGCATTAGAAACAGCTGCTGAGAATACGAAATTTCTTGCTTGAAGTACAAAGCATTCTCTTGTGTAATACAGCCTTAATTCAATGTGTTACAACACAACAAGATCGCGTCTTATCTGAGATTATCTTATGTTTAACTACTACTAGAGTCGTTTAGTTTTACTAGTCTCCGCGACCTAGACACAACTTTTATCTTGTAAAAATTCAAATGAGGTGAATTTATTAGCAGGCGTTTGATTATTAGAATGTATATAAACAATTGTGATGGTAATAGCTACATGTCGGCCCTACATGGTTTGCCATTTTTGTTTACATTGCAAGAAAAGGACCACAAATTACACCTGCTGAACAACACTGGCCGAGTGATTTCCTCCCAATCTGCACTCAACCTGACAGTCGTACAATATACACATTCAGTATAAATTGCTAAAAATTAAAGTTCATATTGGCAATTCCGATTACTTCGGAATAATGTTTGATAGCATGACATGTTTTAAACGTTGTTCCTAGCCATTCGCGTAAAAGGCGAAAATATTGTTTTTCAAGCCATTATTCCATTAGCAAAGGCGCCTTAAGTTTTTGTATAACTGATTGATGGTCCCCATAAGTCGCCATAATAGTAAAAGCTGTTCTGACAATAGGGTTCGAATACCGTATACAATAATGGATTAAAAGTTATTCCAATGTTATCAATCTCAAAGAGCCTAGGGCATTGAAAAAAACATTCGTCCGGCATTATTTTGTTTTTATCATACCTGAGCAATTAAAACAAATTCTATACAAATATACAAAACTCTTCTGATGCTTGAAGCTGTTTGCTATTAAAAGCTGAGCATGATCAGGTGAGTTGTGAATCGGTTCGACGCTAAATCGAGAATCTGTGCCAGTTTATAAACAAATTCATTTACAATTTAACAGGAATTGTAAGTCAGTTGACCTATGTATGGGGCTTTTAGACTGACATTTACATTAAGAACCAGAATGGGGACGATATAAGCTAAATAATGACAGATTAAACGCAACCAAAATAAAAAATGTTCATTTTCAACTTGCGCATATATAAAACATTGCGAGCTTTGTATTTGGAAACCTTGCATATAAATAATGAATTACAAGTAATAGAAAACAAGAAAATTATACGCACAGTTATTTCAAGCAGGCTTATTGCTTTCTCGACGACAAGTTCATTATAAATTTGAAAAAAATGTGTACTAATTGATTACATGCCAAGTCAGTTGGATTGGATCAAAGAAACCTAAATACTAAAAAAGATATCTTTCAATCTAAGGGTTTCTTCATTAGAACTTTTAGGGAAAGGAAGCGATAGCTGATTAAAGATTACTGTAATTTGTATAAAACTTGGATATGAATGTGAGTACTTAAAATCAGCAGATTTAAACATTATGTATAAAGTAACAGTGAGTTGGACCTTTCAATTTCCTTTGCGGATCATACAATTCTGTTAATTAGTCAGTCGTGTGTGATCTGGACGTTGTAATGAAAAACTAAGTTTAATTTATACGAACAGCGCCATAATGAGTTACAGTAACTTTGCAATAAATCTGTTATGAATCAGCCTTTGACAAAAAAAAATGAACTGAACTATTCAAGAAGTGAAGTGAAGCGTGCTTGCTGACGGACTCTGAAAGTAATATACTTGATATTAGACTACAATTTAAGAGCTCAAATATCAAAATACAAAGAGACTCGCACCTTTAATACGTGTGTGTGTGTGTGTGTATGTATGTGTGTGTGTGTGTGTGTGTGTGTGTGTATGTGTATGTGTATATATATGTATGTGTGTGTGTTTCTGTTTTTTATTTTTTATATATGCGTTTGCTATTTCTTATCTTGAAACGGAAGATATGTAAATAAACTACACGATGTGCTCACTTATAGGATTTCGCACAACCTGAATTCGATCTTCGCATTAAATATTAAAACTAATTAAATCCACAACAATCTGTTTGTCTAAGCTTCCAAGTTTGTTTACAAAAGAGATGTCGCGTCATATCTGCTTTCATTTTGAGCCAATGAAAAATGGTGAGCCATTCCTGGATTGAGCCGCAAGTGACGAGTCATCTCCATCAAAAACAGACGGCGCTCGCATTTTAAAAATCGGCATCGCTCTCGCTGTTTCTCATAGATTATCGAAAGTAAAAAGACGACAACAGTCAAGTAGTAACATATTTAGCTGCAAATTTTATTATAAAAGGATGAAAAAAGATGTGGGTTCCTTGTGCACTTAGTTACAAAGTAGGACTAGTAAATATACAAACTACAGCTCTTAAAATAATCAAGCTATTATGATTTAAACTGATAAAATTATTTATAAAACACTTGTATATCGAATCAATTACCATTTACTAAAGAAAATTTTAGAAAGATAAAACTTGAGTGTTCTTTTTATGGAAATGGTCATTGAAGCGCCGATATCTGATGAAAAAATATAACGGCTAATTATCACTGCACATGACAGGCGCCAACACACATTCACAACCCACGCACCACACAAGCGCTCACCAAACAGATTAATTATTGACAGGGTGTATCAGGGTTTTGGCACTGTTTACAGGAGAATGGTCACGCTCCTAGATCTATCCAGAGGGGTTGCTCTTCTCTGTTGTATTTCAGGGTTTCGTTTACATGAGAGGAGGGTCACCCTAGGAGGTCACCCTATCTACTTGCTAGGGTCACCCTCTATAGGAGGGACCACTTTTGCCACGTAAACGCTCAAGGTAGGGTCACCCTACTTAGGAGGGATATCTTTTCATTGTTGGTGGTCGATGTTTGCAATTAGATATTGAGCTCTGATTGGTCATGCATATAAACACCTGTTGAACAGGTGTTAATTTTTCTAAAACCCAATTAGCGGTTCAGTTGTCCGAGTTGTCTCTTCTCAGTAAAATTGCATGTCAAGGTGGACTACGTTTTTATCCTAGGAGATAAGGCCACCCCATATCTACACAGAAAGGTATTATTCATTTTTATAAAACGAAGGCATCAGCGAGAGGGGATGCTTTAGACTTGCTAAATTAGTTATTGCTGCTATGGATATTTAAAACCAAATCCGCCATCTTGCAAGATTGTTTGAGATTATCTGAAGC
The DNA here is from genome assembly GCA_024757865.1 of Epizoanthus scotinus. Lineage (NCBI taxonomy): Eukaryota > Metazoa > Cnidaria > Anthozoa > Zoantharia > Epizoanthidae > Epizoanthus > Epizoanthus scotinus. Next base: position 4,821 of record JANUFV010127782.1, on the reverse strand, counting down.
ATAATTATACATGCGAAAACCCGCGAAACAACACATGTTAAAAGCAGAACCTATTAAATTTGTATAATATTTATGCATAACGTATAAATACTAACATCTATTTAGTGTCAAATGCGCTTGTTTGGTTTATGCCAATTGGTCAAAATAAAAAAACAATTGAGGTCCGAAAACCTAAAGGGTGTGTGCGTGTGTGTGTGGTAAATTCACTCCTATAACTTTTAAGCTTTTCCATAACCTTTTATATTCTTTTACGAGGCGTCACAACGTCAATACTCTGACCGTTCAAATCCTAAATCGAATATACATCGGTTTTCTACAGGCATCACACATCATACGGGTAACGGGCCCAATGCTGTTGCTGCATACAATGCAGACTGATGCGATGTTCTACCAAACGAATTTATTAGCATCTTATAAGAACAACAGTGACTGGCAAAATTATGTACAACCTAATATGGAACATTGCTCCGTTATATTACATATATCTACTCTAGTTACAGATTTATCTTGATTATAACTGACCGACACCTAAAAACAACGACCACCATTACCTTAAGATCACTATTAGCAGCGACTACGAAAATTAAACAAATTTAATGAGTTAACCCTTTCAGCCCCAAACATGTCAAGTGACGTGTTGCTAAATTCTCCTTAAAAGTCTCCTTACGTTTGTTATAAGCAGGTTAGGAGAATTTGGCAATTCATCCAAGAAAATGTGCTGTTTCTGATTAGTTTTTCAATTCTCACTACCAAACTACTTATTTTTGTATTGATACGGTAGGGAGAAGATAGATATCGATAAATGTCTGGGGCTGAAAGGGTTAATAAAATATCCTTAAATTGAGTACTCGCTAATAATAAAAAGCACCAAACTATGTATTCACTTAAAACACATTTGCCAAATAATAGATCTTTCATGTAATGGAAGTATTCTAAATGATCTAAAAATGTTCACAGCCAACCCGGAACTATTGATAAAAACTTCTTGCCCGTTGTCCTTAATGTGTCGCTAATATCTGTTATTTTTCAATTGCTGTGTTTTTAGTTCATGGTTTCAATAAATGTATCACAACAGTTGGAGGGGATTACACGAGACGGGGACGAATTTAGTCCGGTAGGAAATCACTACACGAGACCATTATGAAAATAACAAGCAATTTTACTGACACTGTTTGCGATTACATGAAATAATCGCCCGGGATAGGCCGTCCCTAGCCTCCTGCGCAGGCTACTCGGATAATATTTCGGCAAATTAGGGCAAATGAGGGAAAATAGGGCAAATGATGGCAAGTGAGAGTAATTTGTATGAGCGGCCGAAGGCCCCGAACGATTTGCCATCATTTGCCCTATTTTCCCTCATTTGCCCTAATTTCCCGAAATACTATCCGAGATGTGTGCGGAGGAGGCTAGGCCGTCCCATACCGAGGTAAGTTTTCGAACACGTCTCGTATAAAAAGTTATGGATTTTTATGAAAACCGATCTGAAGTCGTTGCTATAATAGTAAGCTTAAGGTAGCTAGCTCCCTACAGTCTTCATGACAACTCTGTGGACATGACCAGTTATGGACAATCGGCGTCTACAAGGTCTACATAACTGTAAGACCGTAAAGCCATACAAGACACGTGTACTGAGCTCATTGCGAGCGCAACTCAAAGTCATGGAAATACCAGCTGTCTTTTACATATAGAGACGATTTCGCTTGACTGTCCAAAGCTCGTCATTGCATTATCAAAGAAGCTTCTGACGAATAGTCTATTGACCAATCAGAGATGAGAGTTGACGCGTGATTGTCGTTGCATGCATTTGCATTTATTTTTGGACAGTCAAGCGAAATCGTCTCTATACCTGCAGCATGTATTGCGCACGCATGCGTATTTACACTTTCTACGGAACAAACACTACGAATGTATTCCTCATATCACTCTCTGCCCTACCATAGAGAATTAGCATTTGGCTTTGGATTTGGGTTAGGGGTAGGGTTGGGTTTCGAGAGCACAATAACATTTGCCCCTTTCGCAAATCCTACAATTCATCTCGTTGTCGTGAACTTCTGGTTTCTCAACAGTTGTAAAATGTTAAGTGAATCGTGACAAACCACACGTTTTAGAAACGAGATGCATTATGGGATTTACGAAATCGGCAAATGGAGAACTTGTGTTCAGGTAAGATCTATTATTTACGGAACAGGTTATAACACGCGCTCTGATTTGTTAAAAACATTTACCAAAACTCGATGCATTTTTCCTGTACAGACAGCTCGTGAAAGTTGGAGTAAATACGTGGCTATAGAATGCGTAGGGAGATACTCGTCCACGTATTTAGAATGATATCCTGAAAGGTATCAAAAATTGCATAATATGATATTTGATCTCTAAATGTACTCACTCCCACTTCCAGTTCGAAAGAGATTTACAGTATTTACATTCCAGTCCCTCGATAACCTGTTCGGAAGTTCATATAGTATATATAGTTAACCGACAAGGCAAGACCTTAATGGTGGGACCCGACTCATTTGATAAATCCAGATCATTTGTCCATTACAGTTTTTTGTTATATAAATCAAAACTATTTCTTCGCTCTTGAGAATGTAGTGAGGATATCTACAAACAAACTTAACTTAGAGGAAACCGCACATCTACAAAACGTCTCTTGAAAGGTAAGATTTTACCCGAGGTCACCTGGTGAACACAAAGCGAAACTCAACCACACAGTGATTTTACCGAAAATCGCACGAATGTCTAAAGGCGATTTGATGTTTAGCCTGATATGAGATTGTCATGAACAAACCTTAAACATCTCTAACTGAACAGAGACACTATTGTCTTGAGCATTAAGCACAAAACAGTGACACATCAAATGACACTATTGTTGTGAACTGTCTCTTGATGAATTTTGAGTAAAGAATGAACGCGGAATTATATAAAGGAGATAGAACGGGAACATTTTCAATGTTTTACAGCGTAGCGTCTGGGTAATTCTACTGCAATTCAAATATCTTAGCACGTCCAAACAACACGCTTTAGAATCACGTGATCAACACTGTACCAGCAACTTCACCAGTTAGTGCTACAATAGTAATCTCGTTCCCAAGCCACTGCTTGGGTATTTCGGTGCAGCGCGGTTGCTAAGCGTCAGCGAGCCTTTCCCGTCCGCCGACCCGTCCGCCATATTGATAGAGCTTGGTGAACGAACAGCCCGAACGATTAGAAATAATGCCCGTTGTATTATCAAACGGCGCTGAGCCATTGTCTCTTCTACACCTTTCTTATCCTCCTATGTATGCAATGTGCTATCGTACAGTGGCCGTCGCAAGTTGGTCTTTGAACTCCGTGAATAACCGTTGGAGACGAATATTGGAGCCTGGAAATGGAATTGAATATGTTACCTGGAGAACATTTATAGAAATTATGAAGTAAAAAACACTTTGCGAGTAAAGTGAAAGAACTTGTTTAACTGAATTATTCTGTGGAGTTTTTGGGGTTCATATCCATCGCACACGAAAAAAACCCGAAGCCAAAACGTTTACCTATTGTCACGTGTCCGCCATCTTGAATCATGATGTCAGCACTTCACCGTTGTTGACCGCGTATGGCCTGGGAATGGGAACCCACTCACCTCATAATCCAAGACAGCGGGTCCATGACTGTTGAAATGCAAAACAGGGAAACGTCTGTGCTCTGTTCTCGCTCGTGTGATGATTATGGCCTCGAAAAACTCCACAGAATATCTCGGCTTAATAGTGCCAGGCCCCACTCGTGCAGAATACAAAGAGAGCAAACGATTAGGGACCTGGTACTACAACGTAACAGTCTTGGCGTTAGATCTATTAACAAACTATCGAGTTCAAAACTGCCAGTCTGGACTAAGGCAATACTAACGCTTAATTTGAAGAAACGATTCATTGGCTGAGTAGTCCATGAAAATAATTCCTCTTTTTAGCTCCCGAGCCGTCAAATTTTCAAACCAAAACACGTATATATTACCCGAACGTGTACGAAGCAAGTTATGGCGTCTGGTCTGACCAAACAAATCAAACCGAACTGTAACTAAACATCTTATGACATTGTTTCAATTACGTGCTTATTCGTTTGACCACAAAATTTTAAATGATGTCAATTTTATCAAGAAAAGTGAAACATTTTCAATGTTCCATGCAACATTTAAAAAAAGCGTCAAATGTCAACAGTGTAAAGCCGGTCGTTTGTCTGTCTTTAAACGAGCTGTGTCGCGGCTATTTAAGGCATTTTTACGATGTACGAAATTCTCTACAAATCAATGGAAATCTAAACATAACTGGTTACTGTGGTAGAAAAACATAAGAGAGTTTATGATAAGTCGTAAAGGAACGTGGACGGTTAAAATCTGGGAAGATTAAAACGGATTATAAACTCTCAATTTAATTCGGTCCAGGCTAGACATTAAATAAGTTGAATCCATTGGCTGTCAAAATTGTAATTCTTGTATTCAGTAGACAATTTGTTTTCACAATCTATAACCATTTTATTATTTATTTTTATCCTGTTGAGCTTACAACTTGTGTTTCATGACTGTGAAGGCTTTGTTTCTGACATGACAAACGAGCATGCGCATTACCATGACATAGCCCCTTTAATGCAATTGCGAAACATTTAATGAGCAAATCTTGGCGCTATAGTAACATACCTATGATCGTTAGAATCTCTCGGAGTAAATCACACTTGGAAAATCCCTGTAGACGAAGATAAAGTAGATAGAGTTACTCGTCGCTTTCTGTTCGCAAAAGTAATTAACGAAGTTAGCATACAAATGGTTCGACAACTATTGCAACATTAATTCTTTTT
>JANUFV010127671.1:0-15178 GCA_024757865.1 Epizoanthus scotinus | reverse complement strand
TTTTGTCACTACCTCCCTGTGTCAGGATTGGGTAATTTGCGCGCCTGCTGCCTTCCTTGGATGTGGTAGCCGTTTCTTTCATTCTGAAAGGATTGGGTCTTGCACATTACAAAGGCATGCACACACAGCCCACATTTGGTTAACAATGCCAAACTGTTTCAATGGAACTACTCTGTCCCAGATATGAAAGTTGGATGGATTCTAAGGCGTGCAATTTCCTGTGATATGACAACATTCTCTGCTGTCATCTGCTTCGAACTACAAAGAAATGGTGGGAGATTAAGCGACACGCCAAGTGGCAGCATGTCAGTGATTGTAAATCCCTTGTCACCCATAACTGAATCCCTATCAGCAAAGGGAAGCTCAAGAAATTCACTGCGTTCAACAATTTCTCTGTCAGAAATACTTCCAGTGTAGAGCTGAATAATGAAGGTGTTTGCTCCAGCGGGAGATATACCCAACAACCCTTTAAGAGTTGTGTGATTCTTGTAGGAACTAAACAACTCGCTGTTCAACAGCAGACTGCTTGGCATTTGGCATCTTACCTCTGTGCAGTCAATTATAACCCTTGTTCTTGGATATTTCTCCTTAAATTCCTCGGGCATTGTATTGTCCACAACATCCCTTGATGGCCAAATATTAATTGTTCCCAAACGCAAGTACATAAAATTTATCCAAGATATAAATATCCTGCTTACTGTGGCTTGTGAAACATTAAATAGATGGCCGAGATGAGTTAAAGGAAACCCCTGTCTTAATCTGCACATTACGAGGAAAAATTCCTCTTTAAGGCTCATAGATCTTGGTCGACCTTGCCTTGAATTTGACGCCTGGGTTTCAGTTTCATAATGTTCTGAAGAAACATCGTGATTTCCAGAGAGCCAGTATCGAATATTGTCACTATGTTCACCAGGATTTAAAAAATTATATGTTGTCAAAAATGCCTGGTAGTTTGCCGTGTAGAAAGCAATTGTTTCACTTGACGTGAATTTTTGCAAAGTAAATAAACGTGACTGAAGACTGTGACACTGCTCTGTGAGTGATAACACATTCTTCTGAAGTTCAAAGCACTTTCGCTCAAGCTTAACATATTTTTCAACTGATTCTTGAAGTTTTACTTTAAGCTGAGCTACTTCCTTTTCCAGTGCCGATTTTGTTTCTGTTTCTATATTTGTTTGTGCCGTGGTCGTTTCCTCTCTGATACTGGCGGTCGCAGAGATCGAGTTTGTAGCGTCGTCTTCTGTTAGAATTTGACGGTGTTCACGGATGTTTTTCGTAGGAGAAAACTGCTTCCTTTCAGTTGGTAGTGGTCGCTTACGTGGCGAACTCCGCTTCCAGGCGAAAACTGAAGGAACTGCATTTGATTTCACAGACATACGGCCTTCATATCCCTTACTAACATCTTCCTTTTTGAAATGCAAGTAACACACTTTTGTGATTCGCTGATTTCAAATTCTTCTTTTCTCTTGTCTCTACGGATGGCGTGAATCCAAGCTTCTTCCAACATTTTACTCTTTGGGAACCGAAAAAACCCAACAAGTTCACCAGTCGGCCCAACACGACCTCTTTGATGGCACAAAGGGACGCAACATGTTCTATTCGAGTTGGACTCTTGTGCAGACGCGATTGTTGTCAAGGACGCGATGCCTCACAAGCCTCGCTTTGAAGCACTCGTTCCCAGGTTTTTCCGTGCGTCCGCCATTTATGAATATGGTGTATTTACAATAACAAATGTTGACAGACATCTGAATTGCAAGTAATACATGATTTATTCATTTGAATCCCTTACAGGATTCTATTGACGAGATCTACACAGATGCAGTGGAGAGGTATCTCAACATGGGGGCGAGCCAATACCTACGTGACTTCAGAAGGGTACACAACGTGAAGAAAAGTGCAGAACTGAGGAGCGTATACAACAGAGACAACAACGAATAAAAGAGAAATGTGAGTGTGCCCTTCAAGTTAAATTAAGCTATTGTATACATTACAGTATATCAATACTTATATATAATGGCATGGATCCCATATAGCATATAAATAATTTGTAAATATAATTTATTGCTATATAATTGTGACCAGTGATACAGTAACTAAAATTGCTGAAAAAAATCAGAGAAATCTTATTATGAATTATTTAGTTAGGCTTAGCTTGTGTATCAAAACATTTAATTCTTTAGTCTAGACGAAATCTGTGTTAATAATTACAGAGCGACTAATTAAACACTATTTGTTTTTATGAAACCAAATATAATAAAAACAGAACTTGTAACTTCTCCATTCAATTAAATTGTTCAAATATCCCCACCTCGGGAAAATGTTCATTGTCAAATGCCGCGGGTATGCCCCCGACCCTCTGGGGATTAACATTGATAGGTACCATGACCATGTTTTCAAGAAAAAAGTAGTGACCCCCTCTTCTTTTGCAACATTTTTTGATGACCCCCCTGAAACTATGGATCTCACTGAAAGTTAGCATACATGGGCAAATGCAAGGCTAAGCAATATTACTACTATATAACTATAATACAATGTTAATTAGTTTAGTTTAATTGGGGCTGAATTTTAGTTAGACTATAAATAGTCTAATTCTTTGGACTTCATTCATGTCAAGAAACCCGATGAGATTCATAGGCCAAACCATGAGACCGTGAGATGTGAAACCTTAAACTGTGAGTCTCATGGTTAAACCATGAGAGTGAGATTAGTGATATTGTGCTGAAGAATGAATAAATATCATTGTTTAGTTTAATTAATGAATTAGTTAAGGATCATTTAAAAATATATTTCAGTTTTTCTTATTTTAAGATAGTTATAGATTGCAACCTCATTTTATAAATTGGTAACTGGCCTTTTAATTGGCCTTTATCATGTTTGATACAAACATGTTCCATGTCTATACATACATGTAAATCAAGTCATAAAAATGAATAGCAAGCCTAGACTGAAGATTAGAGATGAGAAAGCTAGTTAATTAGGAAAATGAACTTTCATTCCTGACTCACACTTCGTTTTAATTAGGCTGTCTAACCAAGTAATCTAAATGCCAGCAGGTTAGCCAGGCCTCCAGAAAGATTAAAAGGGCCTGGGGCGAAGTCACTACTGGTTTTTGCACATCATGATCTCCTCAGCTATGAACATTTTCTCAACTAGATCTGTGCCTTGGAAATGGATTTTAATAAACTGCTGGTTAGCGTCCGCATCATCAATATATCCTTCAAAATGAAACAGATAAAATACATTATTAATAAACAGTTTGTTGACAGTTTAATTGTTACAAGTTATTTAATTACCTCTGAGAAGATCTTAATTTCGATTGAGAATGGTAAACTTTTCGATAGAGGCAAGGATTCGATTGTTTTAAAATGTTCATTGCTCACTCGAGTGACAGACGCCTTATACATATTACATGTGTCGAGTTGCCGAACAGTTTGCAAATTACATAAAGTTTTGGATCGAGAATAGAATTGTGATAAAATATATCTTACCTTATTAGCCTTTTCCAGCGTTCGTGCTCCTTGGTGAGGTGCCATATAAAACAGCACATTATATCCACAGAGAACGACTGGATTAAGTCAATAGAGACAATCGCCAGGACTATCGGATATGTCCATTCACGAAAATGGCTGCACAACGACCTCAAGCAGAACAACGTCATTATACATTCAGTACGAACAAAATGGAAACCAGTTATAATAGACTTTGGCAAAAGTGTACAAATGGCCGAGGCAACAGCCAAAAGGAATTTCCCTGGATCGCTCCAGAAGTACTGCCTCCGGAAAGAATGTTGTGAGCGCAAAGAGTGATATTTATGCACTGACTTGGATATCTTTTCCAGTACATCAGCGACCGAATGCATTTTGAAATTTTAAAGAGGCATCTAAAACGTTTAGTTGGACAGTGCATCCCGACATTTGTAGAGAACAGACCAAGTGCACACATTGTCGCAGAAAAACATGGCGAGATGAGACTATCATTCATTATACTTTAACTTTTGTTTGTTTACATTAAATATATTTGTATGTTTTTTTTAAAAAATACTTTACGTATCAGCTGATTTAGGCGGGAGAACTAGAACACAATAACTTGAATCTGCTAATTTAAGATAAATATACAATCACACAATTGGAGGCCAGGAGAATTTTTTTCGGGTTCTTCTGAGTCTTTTTCATTAAATTACTGATGGATTTTGATCATCTTTCAGCATTAGATTGTAAACAAAATCCCCCCTGCTTTCATTTATCATTTCTCTCTGAGATCGGATAAAAAATTATTTCCAAAGTTTATTATTAACTTGGCTGTTGGGAAAAGATAGCATAAGCCAAATGAATTGCACCTTGTTTCTTCTGCTTTGCAACTCTCAAAGGCTGTAAATCCTCCATTGTTTATGTTGATCCTTGAATATTCCTAGCACCCAATTCGTTTCAAGGGTGATTGAAATTCCCTTAATTACATGTGTCTGCTAAATCTCCTTAAATTTATGCCCAAGTGGGAAATTATTGTCACATTTTGTGATCTCAAATATAGCTCTTTGTGAATGTATGCATGATTGTATTCTGGAACAGTGTGGAGATGGAGAGTGAAGTATATATATTTTCTTATATTCAGGAAGAAGAATATTAAGCAAGCTATCATGAAGGAGTGGCCTTTAAAAGGGACCTACCTTGGTTTTTGCATGATGAAGGTGCATTGGATTCGCTTGGAAGTTTGCAACAAATCTATAGCAAAGGATGAAGCTTACATATACTTACAAGAAGTATGGACTAGACATTATGGCCATCAGAGAAATGGTCTTTAAAGTGCATATGAGACCAAATTTGATTTTTCTCTGATGGAACAATTTATTGTATGATGTCGTTTCAATTGAGCGAAAAATAATTAAAAAACATTAAATTTTACTAGATTTATTTCAGTTGAAATGTGCTAAAGTACGCCATATTTAGCAGCCGTGGCGAGCATGGGACGAAAATAAGCTGATGACGACATGTAGGCGAGTCCCCCGTCGTGTTTAGGAAGGATGCCATGTGGAAAGTGAGGAAACTGAAACAGAGAATGAAGATGAGGAAAAAACAAAGCCATGGAAAAAGATGTATTATATTATGAATATCCTGTTCTCTCTTAATGATATTTACTATTACAAATAAGCCGAGACTGGCTCATGATCCTATAGCTATATTTATTTTAGTAATTACCACTGTATAGTTGAAATCCAGGTCCAGATATTTTACAGGGTTATTGTTATATTTTTGGTGCGGTAATCAGTATTCTATTTTCTATATCAAATGTCATTGGATACAAGTCAGTTTCACTAGTTGACATTATTGTCATAAAATAGATATTGAAACAAATATTAATGTTATGTAGCTGTTCATGTATAACATTTGTCAAGGTAGGGGCTGGGGAGGGGATCAAACATTTCCACAAATTATGTATTTAATAAACTAACAGACTCTATTGTCACTTTAAAAAAATTGTATTCATTTTCTTTTTGGTGTTTCAGATTGTATAATATGCAAGTAAGAAAGAACCCAATTTTGTTGTATTCTTCTCTTCCAGTTTTGCCCAACATGCAAGACTAAAAATCCTCTGGTACAAACAAAACAAATTAGTACCCTCGCCGAGGTCAGCACTTCATGTGGAAACCCTAGCTGTCCACAAAAGGATTGTGTTTGGCGTAGCCAGCCTAACATGCCTAGAACCAAACTAGCTGCAGGAAGCTTTCACCTTTGTGCTCCCTCTACCAGCTCAACCTTCTACTGTTTCACCGGCTCCGACCGAAACCATTCCTCTTCCTCCTGAGGAAGAGGCCGCCAACAATTCGGAAGAGATGGAGGTGGAACACGTTCCCCCTCACTCTTCGGAGATTGCTGAGGAAGAACCTGTCCCAGTACAGGATCAGCAAATCCCCACACCACTTGAGCACAGGCTACCTTCCCTCTTCGACCCTACTATAAACTCGAAATTTCTGTCTCAGCTTTCTGCTGTCTTTGCGTCCTAACTTCCAACAGCAGGCCCAACAAACCTCTGCTAAACTCCACCCTGTGAGGCATACGCCTTACAATGTTAAACAAACAACTGTGGCCCACCAAGGTGAGTCTCAGCAAGACGTTTTTCTACCCTCCCCCCTCCCTCCTGCCATCTTCCAACCCGGACCTATGGAGAGAGATCCCGTGGCCCAGTTACCTGAGCAACAAGTCGTTTCTCCTCCTCCACCTGCTGTGCAGCAACCTGAGCAGCAGGAAGTCTCTACCTCTACATCTGTACGACAGGTGGTTTATATCCCCCCCACCTACCTCTAGCCCATCTGTCACCGTTATCCCTGGTGTTCATAAATTTGTGCAGCAGATAAGCCGTGTCCCCCCACCTTTACAGCTGCCAGTTCGTCAACCTGCCGTACAGTCTTCTGCGTGACAGGCTGCATCGAAAACCTCAGCTTCGGCGGTTTTTGCCCTTCCGACTCAGTCCCAGACAACGCCGTCGGCGGGATTCCCGAACCCCCCCCCCCTCGACTAATTTCATCCCTCCCACTCTACCTCCTGGTTCTTCTCCACCTCTTCTCACTAAGGATGGTTACCTCCATCCTGGCCCTCACTCCTAGCCCTCACTCCTAAATATTCACCTCAACAATGGCTTCTGAATGGCTGCTTGGCACGTTCAACTTTGAAAGGCTTTTTCAGTAAACGTGAGTTTTGACGTTTAAAAAATTGTATCTCAAGAACAATTTGATGTATTGACCTGAAATCATCAGGGCTTTTTTCAAGGAGTTCTGTGGAATAACCGATGGATTTTACAATTGCAGTGATGGATAATTTTTTCAACCCATTGTTGAAACTTAAGCTTTGTATTGGATGTTTTACCTCATTTTTCAAAATATCTAACACTCTATCGCTTATCCCACATTTCATTGTTTCTAATGCCAGAAAATAAACATATTTTTCAAATATTTGTTAACGTCAATCACAGAACATTTTTTGAGTAATAGTGGGTCATTCACAGCATGTTCAAAGTTCAAAGCACTTTCGCTCAAGCTTAACATATTTTTCAACTGATTCTTGAAGTTTTACTTTAAGCTGAGCTACTTCCTTTTCCAGTGCCGATTTTGTTTCTGTTTCTATATTTGTTTGTGCCGTGGTCGTTTCCTCTCTGATACTGGCGGTCGCAGAGATCGAGTTTGTAGCGTCGTCTTCTGTTAGAATTTGACGGTGTTCACGGATGTTTTTCGTAGGAGAAAACTGCTTCCTTTCAGTTGGTAGTGGTCGCTTACGTGGCGAACTCCGCTTCCAGGCGAAAACTGAAGGAACTGCATTTGATTTCACAGACATACGGCCTTCATATCCCTTACTAACATCTTCCTTTTTGAAATGCAAGTAACACACTTTTGTGATTCGCTGATTTCAAATTCTTCTTTTCTCTTGTCTCTACGGATGGCGTGAATCCAAGCTTCTTCCAACATTTTACTCTTTGGGAACCGAAAAAACCCAACAAGTTCACCAGTCGGCCCAACACGACCTCTTTGATGGCACAAAGGGACGCAACATGTTCTATTCGAGTTGGACTCTTGTGCAGACGCGATTGTTGTCAAGGACGCGATGCCTCACAAGCCTCGCTTTGAAGCACTCGTTCCCAGGTTTTTCCGTGCGTCCGCCATTTATGAATATGGTGTATTTACAATAACAAATGTTGACAGACATCTGAATTGCAAGTAATACATGATTTATTCATTTGAATCCCTTACAGGATTCTATTGACGAGATCTACACAGATGCAGTGGAGAGGTATCTCAACATGGGGGCGAGCCAATACCTACGTGACTTCAGAAGGGTACACAACGTGAAGAAAAGTGCAGAACTGAGGAGCGTATACAACAGAGACAACAACGAATAAAAGAGAAATGTGAGTGTGCCCTTCAAGTTAAATTAAGCTATTGTATACATTACAGTATATCAATACTTATATATAATGGCATGGATCCCATATAGCATATAAATAATTTGTAAATATAATTTATTGCTATATAATTGTGACCAGTGATACAGTAACTAAAATTGCTGAAAAAAATCAGAGAAATCTTATTATGAATTATTTAGTTAGGCTTAGCTTGTGTATCAAAACATTTAATTCTTTAGTCTAGACGAAATCTGTGTTAATAATTACAGAGCGACTAATTAAACACTATTTGTTTTTATGAAACCAAATATAATAAAAACAGAACTTGTAACTTCTCCATTCAATTAAATTGTTCAAATATCCCCACCTCGGGAAAATGTTCATTGTCAAATGCCGCGGGTATGCCCCCGACCCTCTGGGGATTAACATTGATAGGTACCATGACCATGTTTTCAAGAAAAAAGTAGTGACCCCCTCTTCTTTTGCAACATTTTTTGATGACCCCCCTGAAACTATGGATCTCACTGAAAGTTAGCATACATGGGCAAATGCAAGGCTAAGCAATATTACTACTATATAACTATAATACAATGTTAATTAGTTTAGTTTAATTGGGGCTGAATTTTAGTTAGACTATAAATAGTCTAATTCTTTGGACTTCATTCATGTCAAGAAACCCGATGAGATTCATAGGCCAAACCATGAGACCGTGAGATGTGAAACCTTAAACTGTGAGTCTCATGGTTAAACCATGAGAGTGAGATTAGTGATATTGTGCTGAAGAATGAATAAATATCATTGTTTAGTTTAATTAATGAATTAGTTAAGGATCATTTAAAAATATATTTCAGTTTTTCTTATTTTAAGATAGTTATAGATTGCAACCTCATTTTATAAATTGGTAACTGGCCTTTTAATTGGCCTTTATCATGTTTGATACAAACATGTTCCATGTCTATACATACATGTAAATCAAGTCATAAAAATGAATAGCAAGCCTAGACTGAAGATTAGAGATGAGAAAGCTAGTTAATTAGGAAAATGAACTTTCATTCCTGACTCACACTTCGTTTTAATTAGGCTGTCTAACCAAGTAATCTAAATGCCAGCAGGTTAGCCAGGCCTCCAGAAAGATTAAAAGGGCCTGGGGCGAAGTCACTACTGGTTTTTGCACATCATGATCTCCTCAGCTATGAACATTTTCTCAACTAGATCTGTGCCTTGGAAATGGATTTTAATAAACTGCTGGTTAGCGTCCGCATCATCAATATATCCTTCAAAATGAAACAGATAAAATACATTATTAATAAACAGTTTGTTGACAGTTTAATTGTTACAAGTTATTTAATTACCTCTGAGAAGATCTTAATTTCGATTGAGAATGGTAAACTTTTCGATAGAGGCAAGGATTCGATTGTTTTAAAATGTTCATTGCTCACTCGAGTGACAGACGCCTTATACATATTACATGTGTCGAGTTGCCGAACAGTTTGCAAATTACATAAAGTTTTGGATCGAGAATAGAATTGTGATAAAATATATCTTACCTTATTAGCCTTTTCCAGCGTTCGTGCTCCTTGGTGAGGTGCCATATAAAACAGCACATTATATCCACAGAGAACGACTGGATTAAGTCAATAGAGACAATCGCCAGGACTATCGGATATGTCCATTCACGAAAATGGCTGCACAACGACCTCAAGCAGAACAACGTCATTATACATTCAGTACGAACAAAATGGAAACCAGTTATAATAGACTTTGGCAAAAGTGTACAAATGGCCGAGGCAACAGCCAAAAGGAATTTCCCTGGATCGCTCCAGAAGTACTGCCTCCGGAAAGAATGTTGTGAGCGCAAAGAGTGATATTTATGCACTGACTTGGATATCTTTTCCAGTACATCAGCGACCGAATGCATTTTGAAATTTTAAAGAGGCATCTAAAACGTTTAGTTGGACAGTGCATCCCGACATTTGTAGAGAACAGACCAAGTGCACACATTGTCGCAGAAAAACATGGCGAGATGAGACTATCATTCATTATACTTTAACTTTTGTTTGTTTACATTAAATATATTTGTATGTTTTTTTTAAAAAATACTTTACGTATCAGCTGATTTAGGCGGGAGAACTAGAACACAATAACTTGAATCTGCTAATTTAAGATAAATATACAATCACACAATTGGAGGCCAGGAGAATTTTTTTCGGGTTCTTCTGAGTCTTTTTCATTAAATTACTGATGGATTTTGATCATCTTTCAGCATTAGATTGTAAACAAAATCCCCCCTGCTTTCATTTATCATTTCTCTCTGAGATCGGATAAAAAATTATTTCCAAAGTTTATTATTAACTTGGCTGTTGGGAAAAGATAGCATAAGCCAAATGAATTGCACCTTGTTTCTTCTGCTTTGCAACTCTCAAAGGCTGTAAATCCTCCATTGTTTATGTTGATCCTTGAATATTCCTAGCACCCAATTCGTTTCAAGGGTGATTGAAATTCCCTTAATTACATGTGTCTGCTAAATCTCCTTAAATTTATGCCCAAGTGGGAAATTATTGTCACATTTTGTGATCTCAAATATAGCTCTTTGTGAATGTATGCATGATTGTATTCTGGAACAGTGTGGAGATGGAGAGTGAAGTATATATATTTTCTTATATTCAGGAAGAAGAATATTAAGCAAGCTATCATGAAGGAGTGGCCTTTAAAAGGGACCTACCTTGGTTTTTGCATGATGAAGGTGCATTGGATTCGCTTGGAAGTTTGCAACAAATCTATAGCAAAGGATGAAGCTTACATATACTTACAAGAAGTATGGACTAGACATTATGGCCATCAGAGAAATGGTCTTTAAAGTGCATATGAGACCAAATTTGATTTTTCTCTGATGGAACAATTTATTGTATGATGTCGTTTCAATTGAGCGAAAAATAATTAAAAAACATTAAATTTTACTAGATTTATTTCAGTTGAAATGTGCTAAAGTACGCCATATTTAGCAGCCGTGGCGAGCATGGGACGAAAATAAGCTGATGACGACATGTAGGCGAGTCCCCCGTCGTGTTTAGGAAGGATGCCATGTGGAAAGTGAGGAAACTGAAACAGAGAATGAAGATGAGGAAAAAACAAAGCCATGGAAAAAGATGTATTATATTATGAATATCCTGTTCTCTCTTAATGATATTTACTATTACAAATAAGCCGAGACTGGCTCATGATCCTATAGCTATATTTATTTTAGTAATTACCACTGTATAGTTGAAATCCAGGTCCAGATATTTTACAGGGTTATTGTTATATTTTTGGTGCGGTAATCAGTATTCTATTTTCTATATCAAATGTCATTGGATACAAGTCAGTTTCACTAGTTGACATTATTGTCATAAAATAGATATTGAAACAAATATTAATGTTATGTAGCTGTTCATGTATAACATTTGTCAAGGTAGGGGCTGGGGAGGGGATCAAACATTTCCACAAATTATGTATTTAATAAACTAACAGACTCTATTGTCACTTTAAAAAAATTGTATTCATTTTCTTTTTGGTGTTTCAGATTGTATAATATGCAAGTAAGAAAGAACCCAATTTTGTTGTATTCTTCTCTTCCAGTTTTGCCCAACATGCAAGACTAAAAATCCTCTGGTACAAACAAAACAAATTAGTACCCTCGCCGAGGTCAGCACTTCATGTGGAAACCCTAGCTGTCCACAAAAGGATTGTGTTTGGCGTAGCCAGCCTAACATGCCTAGAACCAAACTAGCTGCAGGAAGCTTTCACCTTTGTGCTCCCTCTACCAGCTCAACCTTCTACTGTTTCACCGGCTCCGACCGAAACCATTCCTCTTCCTCCTGAGGAAGAGGCCGCCAACAATTCGGAAGAGATGGAGGTGGAACACGTTCCCCCTCACTCTTCGGAGATTGCTGAGGAAGAACCTGTCCCAGTACAGGATCAGCAAATCCCCACACCACTTGAGCACAGGCTACCTTCCCTCTTCGACCCTACTATAAACTCGAAATTTCTGTCTCAGCTTTCTGCTGTCTTTGCGTCCTAACTTCCAACAGCAGGCCCAACAAACCTCTGCTAAACTCCACCCTGTGAGGCATACGCCTTACAATGTTAAACAAACAACTGTGGCCCACCAAGGTGAGTCTCAGCAAGACGTTTTTCTACCCTCCCCCCTCCCTCCTGCCATCTTCCAACCCGGACCTATGGAGAGAGATCCCGTGGCCCAGTTACCTGAGCAACAAGTCGTTTCTCCTCCTCCACCTGCTGTGCAGCAACCTGAGCAGCAGGAAGTCTCTACCTCTACATCTGTACGACAGGTGGTTTATATCCCCCCCACCTACCTCTAGCCCATCTGTCACCGTTATCCCTGGTGTTCATAAATTTGTGCAGCAGATAAGCCGTGTCCCCCCACCTTTACAGCTGCCAGTTCGTCAACCTGCCGTACAGTCTTCTGCGTGACAGGCTGCATCGAAAACCTCAGCTTCGGCGGTTTTTGCCCTTCCGACTCAGTCCCAGACAACGCCGTCGGCGGGATTCCCGAACCCCCCCCCCCTCGACTAATTTCATCCCTCCCACTCTACCTCCTGGTTCTTCTCCACCTCTTCTCACTAAGGATGGTTACCTCCATCCTGGCCCTCACTCCTAGCCCTCACTCCTAAATATTCACCTCAACAATGGCTTCTGAATGGCTGCTTGGCACGTTCAACTTTGAAAGGCTTTTTCAGTAAACGTGAGTTTTGACGTTTAAAAAATTGTATCTCAAGAACAATTTGATGTATTGACCTGAAATCATCAGGGCTTTTTTCAAGGAGTTCTGTGGAATAACCGATGGATTTTACAATTGCAGTGATGGATAATTTTTTCAACCCATTGTTGAAACTTAAGCTTTGTATTGGATGTTTTACCTCATTTTTCAAAATATCTAACACTCTATCGCTTATCCCACATTTCATTGTTTCTAATGCCAGAAAATAAACATATTTTTCAAATATTTGTTAACGTCAATCACAGAACATTTTTTGAGTAATAGTGGGTCATTCACAGCATGTGGCCATGTTGAGTGCATGGTATAAGATTACAATAACGTGGTTGATTGTACACCGAGCATTTTTAGAAACCTTGGTCCATATGCTTTTCAGAAATGTATGGGTTGCCATACTTTGAATCCATATTGTAGAAACTAGAAACTCGCAAATACATGGTACCTTCCTTCCCCATAGTTTGGGTGTACCCGGGCTTTACGCAAAGTCGAATAGGCTACATAATTTTTGGTCAAAAAGTTGAAAAGGCCGTTTCAAAATTTCTTCTGAGATGGGGTTGTGACTTTGTGAGATGACATCTGTGGGCTTTGTGCTGCATGTTGAATGGCATACCGGTACTTTGATTGGTCAGGAAAAAAGTTATTAAGCAAAGTGGAATAGGCTGCTATCTTCAGCCCGGTGCGGTCGATAACTGGGAGAGACACTCAAGTCACGCCACTTTGAGATAGTTAGCGCCTACGACAATTCTAACTCACAAGGCAAATTATCAGAAGCATCTACTAAGCCAAGTCACTAACACATGGAAGCAAGATTATCTGCTAAATTTGAGTGAGGCCCACGCTTCTAACTCAAGAAAGGATGCTACTCCCGATATTTTAGTTGGTGACGTAGTCAAAGGAGTCCACAAAGAGAGTCCTTTGGAAACTTGCTTTGGTTGAGAAGTTAATAACGTGTAGCGATGCACAGGTTTGTGCAGCAATAGTCAAGGTCAGATGCTCGGACAGTCAACCCAAACTTCTGACAAGCGGCATCAGACATTTATTTCCCATTGAAGCAAGGGCCAGAAACTCGCCTAATTCAACTGATAATGATCAACACAAAGTTCCAGACAGTCCATCTGCTAGTGATCATGCTATGAGACTACAGTATCAACTAGTGAATTTAAACGAAGACAACTGAACATTGTCTGACTGGACTGAACTGAAGAGAGTTTGTTTGAAACTCAATTGTTACTGTTTACTTGAAGTGAACGAACGCTGTTTTTAAGTTGTATCATGAACTTTGTTTTTATACAATTGTTTTGTTTGAAAGTTTCTCGATCTCCTAATATGATAAACTTTGGGGGAGTGTTCGAGTCTGTCAACACAAGTTGACATTTTGACATTGTTTCCATAACAACACTAGATTCGCCAACTCATCTTTAAATACTAGTACATATTGAAATTTGAATTCAGAGTAAATTGTTCGTCAATTGAAACACGAGTTAGAGTATTTTGTATGTTATTTCGACATATTGTTAGAAAAAAGTAAAAGTAAAATTCATGAAAAAGGTATGTATTTTGATCTTTAAATTATAAAATGAAATTGGCTACATGTATGTATGTAAGAGTTGACATATACAATACTTAAAATGGCAACTGCATATAATCTCTGAGTTCGGATTACTTTTACAAAGATCTTAATAACCGAGTCGATGACGAGCAGAACTGCATAGAAACACAACTGATAATTTTACCCATTGGACTATATCATAATTATTATAAGTCAACAGATAAATCAAGTAATTTTGATCAAAATCTACCAGTAAACTATTTATTTTTATAGGTAACAAGATCACTGCCAGCACTAGACATGCTCAATGCTCCCAAGGTCATGAGAAGAAGGTTATCATTAATGATAATCAATCGAAGAAATCAGTTAAAAAACACCAAATACTGGCAACGAGCAACAAAGGTGAAGTACAGTCTATTACAATAAATTGTGGCACTTGCTATGATTGATCTGACAATGGTTTACCCACATACGCAAGTTTCTTCATTTGTAATTGCTTGCAGAACACAAAGAGTGTTGTTGAAGAAATTAGATTTTCTCAAAGAGCTAAAGAAGTATAGTAAAGTTCAAGTTGAATGGCCTAAGAAACCTGTGCAGCAAGTACCAGTGCTGGTTGGAACAGCCCAAATTCTGCAACAAGTGACATTGCGGTATTTGTAGTAATATCAGATCATCCGGGAACAGAAACAGTTATCTCTTCAAGATTCTTAAACTAAGATATCGATTATCCCTTTCCTAATCAAACGCTATCTCTTCTTAAACAATAACCTAGTTAAACCAACTGCTACTGATAGAAAAAAAAATGTTTGATTTTGTAAGGAAAATCTTCTCTTCACTAATCCTAGAGATCATTGTTGGTGTTCCTAGAGCCTCTGGTCGCACCACAAATTCGAGCGAGCAAGGTTCTGCAAGCGACAATAGTTAAAATTGTGACGTCAGATAACGTACAGATAACGTTGTACGACTCA
>JANUFV010127560.1:0-15201 GCA_024757865.1 Epizoanthus scotinus | reverse complement strand
GGGGGGGATGCCTCCGATTCCACGGCCGTGTTCCAATAAACATTTGCCAGCACAAGAACTGAACGTTTCACACATAATTTCTAAGAAGTTTATATTCGCTGTAATGAACAGGAAACTGGAAAGTGAAGACTGCAACTACGAGATGATAATCTGGAACATTTATTCAAACTTTAATAATATTTTTTGTCTATATTATATCTTCTCGGATAAGGATGTTAAACATTAGGCCCAGCGTCCCCCATTAAATCACACGTACTTACAAGTACGTACTTACTTTTTTACTTACATTTTAGCATAAATATTTTAAAAATGACACTTTAAAATTTTGTTAAAATATTATACCCCAAGTAAATGATAAAACTTCATTACAATTTTGGCAGTTGTATCAAAAGACTTTCATATTGATTTGATGACTGTGTATTATAGAATTCTAAGTCTGCTAGAAGATCTTTTCGCGAGAGTTTAGGCAACTTTCTTTTTGGTCTTCTTTTTGGCGGAACCTTCAGCATCCGACTGTCCTGTTTTGATAGTGACGATGGTCTCCCATTTCTATCCCTGTGATCTCTCACCTCATCTACTTGAAATTTAATCCTGGGAAGTTTCTTCATTCCCTGACTGATTTCTACTTCTTTCTTTTCGTCTTTTCCGTGTTCCAGGTGAATTGTTCCAGAAACACTGAAAGCTGTTCTCATTTTGTTCCGTTCTCGCTTTCTGTCGATGTATAAACTGTCCAGTTTCTGGGCAAGCTCCGTGTGTTTGTCTCCTAAGCCAAGTATTCGTCGCTCTCGTTCCCTCTTTGATTTGTACTTTGTCAGAGTTTGCTCAAAAGAATCCAGTTTTTCTTGCGACTCCTTGTCAGAATGGTCCAACTTAGGCAGCTTGGATATGGGCCGTGTCGGAATGCGAGCTTTACGCCTGCGACTTGGGGGTTTGGTTCGCGTTCGCGTGTTTGTCGCAGCGTGATTTGCGGTAATCTGTTTCGACGACTGAGAGTCCCTCGTTGAGCGAGGGGAAGGATCGGCCGCAAAGAAAAGCTGATTTCGAAGACTATCTGGAGGTCTATAAGTTGTTATAACTTTGTAATTGACAGGTTTATCCGCCTGGTGAGACCCATCCTGGGTATAAACGACCAGGTTTCCGTCTTTTCCTCTGTGTTCAAACTTGCTCAAATGATGTAATCCTCTGCTCTCCGCAGTCAGAAGTGTTTGCGTGCCCTTCTCAATGGCGGATTTGATCCTGGCATTTTTCAAGTCCTCCCTGATGTGTACAAGATTCATACTAGCGTTGATTTCTCCGCGGTTCTTGGTTTCATTGCTCTGATTCTTCGGTACAATTCTCCCATCGTGCTTTTGTGTAGATTTAATACTCATTTAGAACCAATCTCCGCCATTTGTGATGGTTTTGAGGACTCAAATCGGGGTTGTCAAGCATGCAGATTGATGTGTTGTCTGATCGCTTTGTTCACGCTGCGTTGCCCAGCGTGACAGTTTAGATATATTATGCAAATCATTCTGAGACTGTCGCATTCCTTCACTTATCTTTAGCAGCCACAACAATAGCTGGCGAGATACGTGGTTCAGCTCACATGCAGCTCAGGAAGTAGCTGAAACTGGTTTTGATCGCTCTGTCTGCATGTCCCATGTGATATCGGACTTATCGTGTTGAGTGCCAGCCAAGAAATTACATTTTACAGTTTACTTCTACTCTGGACACATAACTTGTTAATTACGATATTTATTCATTGTATCAAAAGCAATTGTTGGTTTTCTAGCAATTAGCATTTTAATTGACCATTAATGTAAACAGAATCCAGCGGTTTTGGCGGTAAGCTATTGTCCAATTAGATCAGCGCCTGTCGTCGCCCATTACTTGTCAACACTTGTGTTGACTGTAATCTCAGGAGTCTGGGCAGGCCAAAGCTATGACGTCTGAGTGTCTATTGTCATTGATGTAACTGGATCACCTCATGGGAACAGGATACAGACACAAAGTGCCGACTGCGTAGTACTATAAATTCAGTCGAGTGAAGCCAGCGTCAATGAATGAACCCGGGCAAATATTGACAAGTTTTCTCACTGTACGAAATTGCTATACAAAGGCTTGGAAGGAAGAAGTTAATTACTTATCGCGATAACTATTTTAAAAGTGAAAAGTGAAAATAATAACATTTGTGTCGAAATTCCAAAGCAGACGCCCAAATGGCCAGTGTGAGTTCAACTGGGTCAGCCTTCCCAATGATTTCCAATCGAGTGTACAAGGCCTCGATAGATGAGGATGAATTCGATGACGAACAATTCCCACTGCCTCCTCCTCCGAGTTCCTCGATCCCGTCAAGGCACCGTATCCCCAGCAGTAACTCGCCTTCGTATGAGAATAGCCGGGAAGAGTTCGCTGAAGGGCCCATGCACCAGTATGAAGACATGAACCGGCTCGCCGCACAGGTCAAACTCCACGGACGACAGCCGAGTCAGAGACCACGGAAGAAAGCGAACGAAGTCTATGAGCGAGTCCCACGGAATAGCTATGATAAAGAAACAAGCTTTCGAAAACACAGCCGGCCCCACACCAGCTCCGGCTCCTCGGACAGTTGTGAGAGCGAGAGCAGCCGAGAGCGTGCTCAGATGTGCTGGCGATTTCTCGCCGCCATAGCTCTTGTGTTGGCTCTTGTTGCTCTCATTATGTCGCTGCTGATCTTTCTGGGAGTTGTCGCCCCGAGCTGCTCTTGCAGGAAGGAGATCTCGGCAGAGAAAGATACCACAGCTGCTGCCTCAACTTCAGATGAAAGCATTCTGCACATCCTGGATGATCTCAAAGAAAATATTACAACATTGCACGTCATTGTCGGGAGGAGAGACGAGACAATCGTAGAATTAAAGAGGAACAACGAAGAACAGCAGGAGGAGATTAAGAAACTTCTTGCACGAGAAATTGTTATCAAGGCTGGTGGCAGAAAGTATAACCTAAGTGATCTGCGCGGCCCGCCTGGCATTGATGGCGCAAACGGGCTGAACGGGCTGAACGGGGCAAAGGGAGAAATTGGCCTTCGCGGCGAAAGGGGTCCACATGGCCCTGGAAATCTCACTCAATGCGAGTACCAAGTCATTAAAAGTACTCCTTTCACTGCTGATAATCAAGGCTCCGGGAGCGATGTAGTACTGACTGCAAAGCCAGGGAAGAAAATTTTAGGGGTAACTTGTTCGACAGTGGGTACTTCTGAATACAACCTCATTTACTCGAGAACTCCAAACAAACAGTACAAGTGTGTTTGTAGGGGGAGGTCCAAGTATTTTCCCAATGGAGGGCCGAATGATGGCGGGGCAAGGTGCTATCTACATTACTGGATTTGTCCCGCTACTTCCTGAATTCTCAACCAATGAATGCACATGAAATGTTAACACGATTATTGGAACGTTATCGCAAACCGCAATGAACGAGACTAATGACTAGAAATTGAGTTTTTATCAAGTAAGTTATGGAGAGAACAGAATAATTATAAATATAAGTTTAAAGTGTGAAACAAATATTATATTTTTAAAATTAATTATGTGTAAAAGGGAAAACGATAATTAAGAATAAGGCGAGAAGGTAATTGAATGAAAGTTTCTGTATTTCAGTGTAGATCTGTTATTGCTTGAGGTTTGCCAGAGGTGCGGACTCCCGGTGCGGACTGCTCGAGTTTTATTTGGTGATTTCAACAAAGAATTTATACATTTGTTCCAACGTTTTATTGACTGATTACTTGTAAAAAATACATAGATTTTACAACTTTATAAGAAAGATCTGTATCAAGTTTAAACTACAATCATGAAAATTGCGGATGCTGTCACTCAACTTGCATTACTGATTAGTATATTATAGTGTGCTGCCAAACGGAAGGTCTTCAGCCTTGTATCACACAGATCGATAGACTCGAAGAAGACGAGTTATTTTATTTCGTGTTAAAGACAGTAGTGTTATACAGTAACAAAACAGGAGAACTGTGTGTTGTTAGTGAAACGATGGCTCGTGTTGCATGGGGTAGTTTGCCCCAACCGGGAAAGTGTCATTAATTCTTTAAACTCGTGTGAAAATATTTATGGAAAGGTCAGTCGTGTTTCGTCTGGGCCAATCAGTTCTATGCTCACGCCCGAAACATGATACGATTCACATGCAAACTGCATGACAAAGTAGATCATATTCGATTGAAAGGATATATCCGGCCAGATGTTTGTTTATTAGTTCAACATTTGTTGTATAGTGTATATTTGATAAGAAGAAAAGGAAGAATTAAACCTTGCCGTGATAGTTAGGGGCTACTTACCGCCAACTCTTCATGATATACAAACATTCTGATCGATTCTTATCGGTTGAGGTTTCATTGCTTGTTTCAGCGCAACATATCGCTTTGTTTGTGGTTGAGAGGTTAAGGTGTGTTGCTACTACCAATATTTTTAGCAGAGAAGCTTTTTGCAAGGAATGATGGGTTTAAAGTGTTCATGTGATGTGCTTGGACTAAAACCGAGTAATTTACGTCAAGTTTTAAGACTTTGATAAGAACTTTTACCCTGTTTCAGAGATATGAATATTTCTTTGAAGACATATCGCTAGAGGCGTGTTGTAATATCAATTAAGTATGGCTTAACGTCCTTTACAATCTGTTTAACTGGATTAAAGATATCTTTTTAAAAATATCTTTTTTATTTATAACATCCTTTGAATTTTAGACAATATTTCGTTTTGGATCAGTCTAGCTTTGCATAGGTTTGCGTACAATACAATCAGTATTAAATATAAGAGATTAGAATCTATTAAGATTGGACCATTCAGCCATTAAAATTATTCTTAATTTTGTAAAAGGATAACCTTTTATAGCGCTATATAGCAACATTAAAAGTGATAATCGATAATTGGGATAAATTACAGCCAACAATTACGAATCATCTCGAACTATTCAATCAAACTGTAATTCGGTTGTGTCAAACAATAGAAAATGGACTTTAGTACCCGCTACAGCGGGTGTTATTGAGAATTATTTTGTAGTATTTCTGATACAACTCTCGGCTTTACTCGATTTCACACTTATTTGTTTTTATAAATTATTTGTGAACTGCTCATTTCTACCAGCCTGAAAAGACTGGAAAGTCCTAGAAAAATAGTCACAATGTATGATCAACCAAAGATTTTTTTTCTCTTGTTTTTATTACATTCATACTTTTAATATCTATTTACATTTACTGAAGGTTTTCAGTGTATGTTAGCTTGGCACCTTTCTCATCATTGCTAACCACTAATGCATTTTATAACCTGTTATCTACTTGTTCAAAGGTTGAGAGTCGAAGTTTTGCTTTTTACGGCTAAAAATCATGAATTTGAAACAAAGAAGCGATCATAGTGTATGTTGTTCTTTTTGATGATACTTTCCAATTAAATGTACGTTGACATGTTTTCAGTTTCTAACAATTTTCAATCCAGGTAAACAGAAGTGGCGGAGGCCAAAGGTGTTCTAATCTTTATTGTTATAAACCAATGCTGGAGGTTTTGTGTAAATATGATATTTTTAGCATTTTCTTCTTTGTTTAAATAGCCTCAAAATTCTGATTAAAATAAATTTAATTTACTGATTCAGTCAATATTTTCCTGATGTAGAAACAGCAATATACTATTAACAGTTACAGTGTAACATTTTAAAATAAAATAAGAAGGATTTAGTTGACAAATGTCGCATTACTTAAAGAGTGCATCACTTTTATTTCAAGCTTCAGTTTGTTGTTCTAGCTTTACTGAAGATATTATATATTTTCTCAGTTTATCACTAAGACTGACGAAGCTTTTATCTATAAAGAACTCCATTCATTAATACACTTACCGATTAATATCCAACAATTTCGATAACAAACTAAAATGTTGCGCTGTGGGAGGGAAGGACTCACTCCTTCTTCACTTCCTCTCTGGAAAATGAGCAGAATTTCAGTTGTATCTATTGACCATACATTTGATCCACAACCTCTACTTATCTGTTGTGTCGTGATGTGTATATTTCCAAGCATTTGATGCTGGGTTGGGACGGGGTTGGGAGGGCGGTTATTTCTAGAGAGACGAGCAGGAATATCACGAATCTCGCAAGTGAAGAGATCTCTGATCTCATTCGTTTTTCTGTTTCAGCTAGTTTGGAGAAAACTGGATCTCATTTTGAAGATTCTTTGGCGCAATCTAAAGATCAATTTGTAATATTAAAATGGATGACTGAGATTAAAATAAATGATGAACATTAAAAATATATAATTCAGCTCCAAAGTGTTCGGGTGGTTGGGCCGGTAGTGGAAGAGAACAACACATTCCTATGTACACAGATGTGACTAGTAATATAGCCGTGGTTCTGATTTAGTTCCTAGATTATATCATATATGTACAAGAGCATTCAATTGCCTTCAACTAACTAACTTCAGATAAGATGTTGTTTTAATACATCTATGTATCACCGGGCATGTGTTCTGGAAAGTGGTAGTGCCCTGTCGGAAATTTGATTTGTTCCTTTTTTTAAAGTGTAATCCTTAGATTATTTTTCAGTTTTAAAAAATACTACTGAGCTGCTCGGTTAGTATTTATAATGGAAACTAAATTCCTACACGCAAAGGAAATAGTGTCGTCGAGAGTTCCACAGCAGGAAGATAAGACATATCATTGGTTGGTGTAAACATGTTTATCTTAGGAAAACTCCACCACGCACGAAAGTCATGAACGGGTTAGAATGGCCGCCTTTGTTTTGGAAGTGTTATTGTCAAGAACTGGAATTAACGGTCAAGTTTGTCGTATCGTCATCGTATTAGTATATTTCTGTATGGTTCTAACTTCCATTCGTTAATATATGAAGTAAATACGCAGCATTTTAGATACGTTCACACTACTTTTAAGCTGTTTACAAAATTCATTGTTCATCTTGTTCAGTACCATACGCTGTGTTCACATTTTGCCTCGGATAATCTCCGGCTAACACTGAACTGAAACCAACCATTCAGACAGGCCAAAGAGTGAATTGAAGTCAGTATACTAGTAGAAGATAGTTTAGACAATGGATTGTAAAGCTTTTAATTAGTGTCAGCGTTACTTCAAATACACTTGTCTTGTGATTAATGTAGGCATGCGAAGTCGTTGTGACGTTGAATCAGTTTTCAAATTTCAAAACTTTTCGTTTTGTCGAAATGTTCTACTCTTCAAATACAAGCTAAAACTAAAAAGTAACATTAAACAATAAATATGTAGGTTTTCACCAGTTTAACTGGTTCAACTGAAAGCTAAGACACTTTTCTAGTTTTGATTTTTCAAAATTGTTGTTTGCCTAAGGGTTTACACTGTTGAACATCCCAGACAATAGATACATGGAAATGAATCCCGCTTTGGACTCATTCCAGGTAGAGACTTATTTATATAGCTTTTGTATCATCTCTGGCAATAATTTCGGACATTTTTACAATCTTTTTAAAGATTAAAATGCCCCACACGATGGGAAAACTGCAAGTGAATCTTGTGTGTACTAATTTCTTTTCAAAACAACTCGCAGAACTGAAATAATTACTTCATAGGAATGTACTGTGCCAGTGCCAGTGTAAACATGTGAACTTGTTCAGCATATGCGTGATATGGAAAAACGAGATATATTTCACTTAGTACAATTGTAATATGTAAATGTGAAACAGAATGAAATATGTAAAAGTTTAAATCTATTGTATAAATGTGAACATTAAAGTGACAGTAACACATTTTTTAAGATAAATCGTCTGTGTTCTGGTGCTGGTGTCGTACTAAAAATTGGCATCTTGCCTTTAAGTTAATGTGATTACAGTCGATTATGGCGCATTTTGAAAAACAGTGGCTCTGAGGTTTACGACAAAATAGGATGAACGCTTCAAAACATAGCATAATTTGTTTTGCTTTTGTAAATTGTGGTCTTATACTTGATGTCGCAAGACCACAACAGAATCGGTTGCACACAGTTTGTCTGATGATGGAAACTGGATTTGCCTGTTGTCACAGACGCGACGCATCATTGCGATATCCACAAGTAATTTTCACTTTACAGAAGTATATTCCATTAGACAAACTGCTTATGCAGTGCAGCCAAGATTTACTGCGTTCCCTTTGTGCCGGTTCAGTTTGACAGGTCAAAGGTGACTGATGGAAACAGGGATGGAATCTGTAATGATTTGTAATGACAATGATGACTGAACCGGCGCTAACAGGTACCGAACGTAGACAACATCTATATCTATCTACTGAATAAAGCAAGAATTGAGTAACTTTTCTTATTTCAGTTTATTCATTAACGCTACTTTACGTATATACGTTCAAACAAACACGAATACACAAAGGAGCCATCTAACTGAATTTCGCTAAACGTTTTTATAAATATTTTAAAAACAAGATAACAAGTCCAGACTTAAGATGCACCTTGTATATCTCAGTGGAATTCACAAATCCGACAATTGAATATATAAACAAACAAATATTGTTTTTCCTTCTCGGTTCACAGCTTTACGTTGGCAAGAATCGAAACGAGATCTAGATTACATTTGGCCGAGTTACAGTTGGGAATGTACATTGTGCACGGCGGAATTCGAAGCATTCTATAATATGATAAAAAGACATAAACATGATTTTGTTTTCAGTCGATGGTTATTGTCTTAGCGATAATCTTCTACATGAGGTGTGTTAAATTATAAACTGATTACCAAATTAAAGTAACAAAAGGCGATGAGTTCAGTATGTCAGACCTTCAAGAATCCCTTCAATTTACTTATCCCGAAAAGCAAGTGATGGTATAAAAGGGTAACGTGCGGAATAACAGCATCTAATAGTCACTTGATTGTTTTAATAAAAGGTACCACAAGAAACTACCCACACTTGAAAATAATGTATAATATATTCTAGAAAGGTACGTGGAACTAATTATAATCAATCTTTCTTGGATGTCAAATGTTTTTACCAAGTTCCCATTTTTGAAGATTTGGCAGTGTTCCCAGCCGTGATACAGAAAACTCGTGATAGATGGGAAAGGCGTGGGCCGGGAAAATTAATATCATGTTGTTAACATCGTCATAAAACAGCAGAAAACCGTGTGATCTGTTAACAAGTTCAAGCAATTATTGAAATAAAAGCTTCTTAGACTTGAGTTGAGGATATCGATTCTTTATTAGGGAGTACTCTATATGTGTAATCTGTTTTAGAACTGTCACAAGCATAACGAAACAGAAATGTTCCTTTTGAATGATGTATAGTTCAGTGGATCGTACATGACATATGCCCTGTTTTCACATTTATTGTATGTTTTATAATGAAATTTGCATTTGCAAATAGCTATAGACCGGTAAGCGATCGCCAATAACATACAAAAAACATGCTTTATTTTGGTTCTGTTTTGTAGAATATTCTCGGTGGAACCACCCACTGATGCAACTCAGTTGAGGAATTACGGACTGACATGAAATGTACCGAGATAATAATTTTAAAACCTGTTTTTAAAACATTTTATTGTTCTGCTTAATCAGTTATTTGTTGGACTTTTTAAGTATGCAAGTCAATGGCAAGTGTTCTGTAACAATGTCATAACCCAGTCCTCAAGCGATATCCGGTCATGGATGTTCATATATACACCTGGAACAAGTTGTATATAGCCGAAATGCTCTAAAATATAATATTTTAGTATTGATCGCACTAAATCATTAAATGTGCTATTTATTAGTCCAATATAGATATATACAGTAATTTTAAAAATTTGTATCTTGTAAAATCATGTAATCGGTCGCATAAACATAACGAAGTCAGCTGTTCTGACGTTTGAAAACCTTTTTACATTTTTTTTAATTTGATTGAAACACCAAACACACTGACATAAGATGATTAAAACGCATCATGAGGACGACTTTTAGTCCAAAACGTTTAACAAACAAGTTTTATAATTTATTGTTTCAAAGAATATAACTCAAAGAAGTTGTTTCCTAAGATAATCTACTTACAATGTCTCAACTAAAGAACAATGATATTACTAAATTTAAAATTACTTTTGTGAATTCAATGCATCAAATAATTTTAAAACTCTGAAGAAATAATTTGAAGTAATTTTAGAAATTGACTTATCCGCCATACATATTTTAAAGTAAGAAAATAGAGATTATAAAAACGTTGGGCGTGGGTTGTGCGATGGCAAAGACAGATGTACGGAACGCGTTTCGAATTATACCTATACATTATTCCGACTTTCCCTTGCTGGGTCAGTCAGTGGCAGGGCAAATGGTACCATGATCGTTGCTTGACTATGGGTTGCTCTAGCTCCTGTCAGATTGTTGAAACTCTTAGTACATTGTTGGAGTGGGTTTCTCGAGCCAAACTAGGCATTCCGTATGCCAGTCATCCACATTCTTGATTACTATTTGATTATTGTTGTAACTAAGACGAAGACCGCAGACCGAAGACCGAAGACCCCTAGTGACTAAAGCGAAGACCCCTAGTGACTAAAACGAAGAATGTAACCAGGTTGAGATTATCTCAACTAGTTTGTTTGGGAAAGCTGTGTATATTATAAGTATTACATATACTTTTCTGATGTATTTTGGTAAGCTGCGGTTAACCTTGCATTGGTGCCAATTGTATATTTGTAATGTATTCTCGAGTGTAATGATCACCCGGTGTGATCAAAGAACAGTACGAAGCATACTGAGAATTGACTGAGTAGTTCCACTGAGTTTCATGTGTTGAAACTGAGCTGTGATGATTTTTTGAGTTACATGCAAAGTACAATAGTCCATTGATTTACAACAATGTAATTTCCCAAAAGGTTTATGGAGTTAGATCGTCCCGGTCCCATTCTGGAATTCTCTGTTGTCTGTGTAGTTAATTTCTACTTCTTGTCAGTAGGTGTAGGGGTGTCAGCAGATTAGTGCTATGATGGAGTTGCTTTCATTGTTATGTCACGTTCTCATGAGTCATCATGATGTGTAATTCTGTATTCAGTATTGAGAGTTTTCGTTCAATAAAATCAGTTCTGCTCGAGAGTTGAGTTCTGTTCCAGGGTTCAGTTCTGCTCCAGAGTTCAGTTCTGCTCCAGAGTTCAGTTCTGCTCTAGAGTTCAGTTCTGCTCTAGAGTAGAGTGCTGCTCCCTGAAGTTCAAGTTACCTTCTCTTCGATTTGTTTTCTTCTTCCCTTGCTCAACCTGTCCTGAAGGATCTTTATTTCCACCTTTGTTTCAGAAAAGATGGGGGCGGGAGGTCTTCGTTTTAATTAGTCACTGAGGGTCTTCGTTTTAGTCACTAGCGGGTCATCGGTCTTCGTTTTAGGGGTCTTCGTTTTAGTTACAAACATTTTATTATAGATAGCTCGTTAGATAAATGCTCTGTCTTTTAGAATTAGGACCAGCTTATGTGTTGACATTTGCCGGTATAGAACTTGACAGCTTGTTGCAAGAAGCCAGGCTTCCAAAGAAAAAGGTGCAAAATGTGTTAGTCCCATTCAACAATTTCTGTCACGAAAAAAAGTAATATTAGGAGAGCTTCAATCGCTAATCGGCTTGTTAAATTTTGCTTGCTCTTTGGTCGTCCCTGCGGAGATTAATCAACTTGACGATAGGTATTAAATAACCGTCACATCGAATCAGGTTAACTAGGGAGGTAAAACATGACCAACCTCGTTCCCAGGGTCATTTCACTATGCCCTCCGGATGTGGCAAGTGTTTTGTACAGGATTCATTTGCAAATCCTTTTTTCTGCAAGATGCCTGGTCTTCTTCGGAACATCTTCATTTCTATACGGACGCAGCAAAATCGTGCGGTTATGGCATTGTGTTCGGTACGAGCTGGGCGTGCGGCGAGTGGCCAGACAACTGGAAACAAAAAAGATATTTCCTTTTTAGAATTATTTCCTATTTTAGGCGGATTGGCAATGTGGTGTCACCAATTAAGAAATGTACGTGTATTGTTTTTCTCCGATAATGAGAGTGTAGTGCATGATATGCTGACGGTTTTACGTCCGGTGGTCCTCACGTGCCTGAACAATAACATTATATTTACGGCACGCCATATCAAGGGTAAGAACAATATGCTCGCTGCGGACAGCTTATGGACCGGTTTCCAACACCAGTGCCAACCAACCTTCACCCGGCGAATTGAGCAGTATCTTGGCCAATCTGATAGCCGCCAATTTAAGTCAATCTTCCCTCAACACATGCTACTTTTCGTTAGGAATATTTAAACAAACATTCTACTTTCCAACCACATCTGACGCAATAGCACTCTTTATAGCATACTTAGCAAAGCATAACTACGCAGCTTTCACTGTCTTAACGTATGTATCATCCATAGGCTATGCTCATCGCTTATCGACGGGGCCGGATTCCACTCGTTCCGAGTTAATTCACATCGCATTACGGGGCTACTCAAATATGAACCCTTCACTTGACGGCCCACTACCAGTTACATTGCCAATTCTCGAACGACTAATATGGGCGTTTTTAAAAACATACATTATCTTCCCAATACCACGTACCAGCGATCACTTATGAAAGCAATGTGCGCCTGTGCCTTTTTTGCTGCGCTTAGAGTATAGTAGGGGAAATCACGGGGCGTGCCGGCCAATCACGGGGCGTGCCGGCCAATCACTTACTAACTTGATACAGGTAAAACAAGTTTTTCAAATGAAAAATCGCAGATCAGAAATAGCTGCAATCAAATTATCACTCACCCATAGCGACACATTACGCCCTGTTGACATATTGATCTATCGCGATCAGCCAATTTGTCCGGTGTCATGTCACTCGTGTTGCACTTCTTAAGATTAAGGGAGTCTTCTCCCGGGCCGTTTATCTGTTGGCCCGATCATTCTAGATCTTTTTTCACGAATTGCTTGAACAAAGTTTTAGACTTTTGCGATCTTGATCTGTCCAGATGTAAATCTCTGTGAGATGCACAGATCAGGGTATTTGGACGATAGAAATCGAATGCGTTTCTAAGATATATCCGTACTTCTACCATCACTATGTCTTGATCACGTAGCAGTTCGTCAACTGTAAGGTTTAATTCACCTCGCCATATGCCCTAGCTTAATATACAACAAGAACGAACGAAACACAAAAGTTGTGCTTGGCGGGTAGAGCGGGTGGCTCGAATAATTGTAGTGTAAGCCTATCCTAGAAGCTACGAGATAGCTCAAATGATTGTTGTAGTACACTCACAGGAAGCCAATACTCTGTATTAGTATAAAATTACATGTGATGGTGTCGATCGAAATTTAAGAGAATGTATCATGGGAATTTCGACTTTTACAAGTAGCTCATGAATATTGAAATAAATTAATATTTATTTACCTCTTGTGTTGTTGGTGTCGTTCTCAATCCCTTGTTGGACAATTTTTAGTGATTTTTAGCAATTTGGTAGTAGTAGATAGAGAGAGAAGGACAAAGATGGAATCACGATCGAGTTCGTAGCGCTGACCATCGCTCGATCTTCGCAGATTTCTTCAACTAATCCACATCTCCGAGCTTCGTCACTCCACAGCAGCAAAGCAGGATAGTTTTACTTATATTCCAAACAAAAAATTCAGGCAAAGCGTCTCCCGTTGACCCCAAAATCCAGAAACAATTTCAATACACGGCCATGTTAAAATCAATTTTAACCGTGGCATGGATTACGTTGAATGTATGGAAAACCGTTACTGAAAAATTGTATAGGTATGCAATTATGGTATTAGTAGTGGAAAGTATTTCTGACAATAAACGGCCACTTGCTCATAGAGCGAGCGGCCAAAATATGCCAAACAAGTATGCGAGTTACCTTCGTAGTCCATTGTTCCCAGCAAACAGAGCTCAGGCAATGCAATGTGCAAGCGATAGAATTTCTAGTTCAGGAACAAAGCGCATAAAAGGTTTTAAATAGAATACACTTGACGATTGAATCTGTAAATGTAATAACATGGATGTAATAAAATTGTTTGTCATACGCATTGCTAATTAAATACTACAAAGAAACACCAAAGTTGACAAAAACATGTTGACAAAAAAGCCCGACATAATTATAGTATTTGGTTGAATATTGTAAGTAGTACAAATAAGTAGTCCGTATAATAACTAACTACACTCTTTTTTTTTATACGAATATACTTTATAAGAACATTGAGGCTGAAATTGGCCAAATTTTAAGAATATTTTAAGAATAATGCTGAGGCTCAGATTTTGTTAAGAATATAATTTTGCATGTTTCCGTCACGGTACGTCTGTGGGGAATGCTTTTTTTGAAGCCAAAATGGCCAAGTGCTGTCTGACGCGACATCTTGACCTCGCTCAGACAACGTATACAGTGTAAAATGATACAGATCTATTACCTTTGAAGCTATTCGATACCACATGCAGTCATTATAAAAACGGAAATTCCATGTCACCGATATTCCCGAAACTAAGAATATTCGTAAGAATATTTTCAGCCTAAAATCGGTTAAAAAATAAGAATATCCAGCCTCGGTCCGAAAAACAATATTCTTGGCTTGAAATGATGTCACGTGACCCTCACAGTTATACATTTTTTAACCAGGGTCACTAAGATGTTTCTGAGCTTGTAGAAGTTGCAAGAATACATAACTTGGCGAAATGTTGGAGAAAGAATATATTTCTTAGCTGAGATATGGCATGACAAATATGTGCCGGATTTAGAGAAAAAATACAAAGTTGCTGGTAAAGCCAAATTTCAAATGCAAATTATCTAGTTTAGATATAGATCCAATTTGAACTCAGTTTTAATGATTTATCAAGCCAAAAATATTATAATTGGGACCGCAAATTTGGTGATTTTGTAACTCGCCGCTGGGCCAGCGAGATAAGCGAAAAGTTTGTGGCGAAGAAATTAAAAATTTCAATAACTAAGAGGCAAAACACCTCATCATCCGAAAAGTTTGCAGGAGGACTTGAACAATAGAACAATAAAACATATAAAAAGCACAACTTTAGAAGATCTATATCTTTTTTATGATGTCACATGCAAGCAAAGAATATGAAGCGAAATCCCATAAATCTTAAATATTTTGTCTTTGCTAAGTTTGAATTAAGATGGAATAACAAAAATTATAATAAATCAACACAAGGTATAATGCAAATGCTGCATTCTGATTGGTTTCCCTACTCACCTAATAATATCATTATACCCCTTGTGATGAAAACATTCAAGATGGCGGCTTCTCGTTTTGTTTTGTT
>JANUFV010127449.1:0-12949 GCA_024757865.1 Epizoanthus scotinus | reverse complement strand
CTTGACTATACACACTGAGCGAAGCAAGGTCTGTGCGAAAGACCGAGGGGAAAATATTCTCTGATACAGACCGACCAAACGAGGTTATTAAGCTTTTTATTATATGGTTTTTCACTTGCTTATAAACTGTTAGCAAGTCCGTTTAGTGAGAGGTCTATACGGTGAAATACAGACCTTGCTTTAAGCCAATCACAATGCAGGGATTTAGTTCCAGACCTGGGAATCCAGCTTGCAGTATAATAAAATATTATATAAAATAATAAGATTGAAAATAGAATAAGATCATATCCATAGTGCTACAAATTGTCAGTACATGTAAATAGGGTGTGTATATTTATACCATAGTTTAGTCGAAATCGAAACTTGCCTATGGCCATGATGTCTAATCATGACGAAGCATGGAAAAATGTAATTTAGATATTTTTATATATGATAATCAATATTTTTATATCAACTATTTGCATTTTTTCAGCAACTATTTCACAAGTTTGCTCTCGTCAGCAATTTGTGATAATTTGAGGCACATATTGGGGCAAATCCACATGTATGCAAGAACAGCAGAATAATGAGTGCACAGTACAAATATTGTCTAACTTTTTGCAATTGTTGTTTCCAAGATATAAACGAATAATTCACATACCTTGAGTGCAAGGGTTTTTATTTTATTTTTGCTAAAGAATGTTCAAATCAATTGGCATTATATCCGATTTGTATTATTATCTGAATGATAAAATGTATCAAAAGGTTCTGTCACAGTTCCACGGGAGTTTCAACCAGCCTGAAATGTGCTCTGTTTGCATTGTTTTATCCATCTCCAATCCCACAATGCAACAGCAACACAGAAAATCCAAGAAGCCTTCACAAACGATCGGTCATTGATGATATTTTGTATATATATAAACTTTGGTTCATAAAAACAATGTTTTATGTCTAGCTTTTACAAATTAGTTTCTTTTAGAAAGAACAAGATATGCACAATCAAACACCTGCAACGTTTCGTTCTTGTATCGACAATTGAGCTGATACTGAAATACTTTTGCCGAGTCTGCATTGCAGCACTTGCCATCCCTAGGCGAAAGAAATTGTAAATATCGCTGCTAAGTTAGATAGTAACACTTATATGTGATCTGTTCTTGCTCATGTAAACAAGAGAAAACGAACAGTAATTAATGATTATGTAATCATTTTAGAAGTTAGTGCATATTCAGTCATGAAATTGTAGCGTTTTATGAGTGGACTGTTTGAGTTTTTGGAGATGGGCTGCATGGGGTTAATTAACCAGGGATCCGTGAGACATTTTCAAACAGAACATTAAAGTTTGCAATTGTACGTTCAAGATAATAGATAAGGTTTACGTTGATGATATAAGACCAGGTGTAAAAATAACTATGTACGAAAGCGTTAGGTTTTAGCGAAATACTTCATTGAATAACACTCCCTGCAATCCTGTATACTGCTGACATTTCCGATAGTGAAAATATGAAGGAAAGCTCGCGTAACTGGACAGTCGGTCAGTAGGGTTTGGCGTGTTTATCAGCAAGCCATTTAATAATTCCTTTCAATTTCTCTCACATTCTTAAGCTCTCAATTTGTTTAGATGTGAAGAACAAAACTGTTTCTCTTACCCTATCCCCATCAAATCGAATAGTCCACTTCTAATTGAAAGGATGTAAGTCAAAGTGACAACAATATATGATTACACTTGAAACAAGTGATCTGTAAGCAGGTTATGCTAATGAATATAACGAGATAAAAGATAGGATCATTACGAACTTGGAACCACCTTAAGTTTGAGATTATACTGAATTTCTACTTTAAAAACGAGTCAAATTTGTAGAACAGGGTTCATATGCCTCCAGCAATTACAGAAGTATCCTTGATATATTTCGTGCCTGGAAAATCAAGTAAAACCAGACGGAGTAAGAGAGAGCATTGAGACCGACCATCTCGGGTGATAGTTGAAACATTGAATACAATGGTTACAATATGAATATCTCAACGGATGGAAAACGTCAATTGCATATAACATCGTGTACTATTAAATGGAAATAAAGATTTTGAGAGGAAAATATGAATAGAAACATAGCAGGGCAATTGTGAACACAAACTATTCACTTGAAATCAAGTCCCAATTCCACCACATGAAATGGTCGGTCTCGTGTACTGTATGACCAGGACTCCTATCAGCTAGGTGATAACAAAAGGCTCGGGTATTTATGGGTTGTTATGTGATAAGGTGGCTCAAGTTTGCTAATGATTTATGGTTGATGTACTACAGTAGTTAGTAATTAATTGATTGACGATTACGATCAGTCGCTTTCCTATGGTGAAAACACTTAACTTATTTTTAGAAAAAGCTGACGTATTTTTGTAAGAAATGCATCAAATAAATATTCAGTAAATTGTGAATTATCTGACTTGTGTGTTTCGTTAAAGGGGCTGTGTCACGGCCATTTAACGCATTTGTGTGATGTACGAAATTGTCCACAATCGAATTAAATCTAAGAATAACAGGTTCCCGTGGTAGAACAACATAAGAAGGATCGTGATAAGTCGTAAGTGAACGTGGATGGTTAAAACTGGGGAAGATTGAAACGGATTACAAACTCTCAATTGAATTTCAGTCCAGGCTAGACATTAGATAAGTTACATCCATTTGCTGTCACAATTATGTTTCTTGTATTTAGACACTTTGTTTCACAGTATATAACCATTTTATCATTTCTCGTTATCCTGTTGAGCTTACAACTTATGGTTCACGACTGTGAAGGCTCTATTCCTGACACGACTAGAGAGCATGCGCATTACCGTGACACAGCTCCTTCACGAATATTTAAATCGGGATATGCATTGCATTGCATGCGCCTACACATAACATGTCGTCTCCCTCGCAGCCGTTATTTTGGCCCGTCACGGAGAGAGCATTGCGTGACAAGCGGATAAAACGTCTGCGAGGTAGACTAGCCCGCACACGACATAAGACAAAAATACGATGAAAAAAGGTTTAATATGCCGTAATGTGTGTAAGATCTGATTCTCAAAGGTATCGTGTAAGTAGTAACGGGTCACGACATGAATGTTTGTCCATCCAACCATTCAGCACTCGTGTTACCCTTTATATTTCGTTGTCACGCTTTCTGTTGGGAGACCTGGGTCTTTGTTTGTTACTGAAACCAGGGGTCGCCCTACGCCCCAGATCCAAGTTTTGTCTTGTGAACTGTTCGCTACAATTTATAAAAGATGTGTCGATAGCTAAGAGATCGCGCAGTGTAGCGCTGGACTATAAGGTGCCCCAGGGGGGAGGGGCAACTTCTCTGTGTAAACAGGGCCTTGATCACCCACCCTCGGGCTAGGTGGTACAAATGTGCAATCGGCAATATATATGTGTAATGATAATAATAATAAATCATTGTCATCATCTTAACAATCATAATTAATAATAATTGAAATGCTGCTTACAACAATAACTATAATATTAAAACAAATTCTTGATCTGGTACTTCATGCGTTCATCCGGATTTAGTTGACAAATGTAGTGATGTCATCTCCGACAGCTTTCCTGTAGGCCATCTGGGCTACATGGCGCCTTCTCCAGTAGAACACCGCCCCAATGGCCGCACACAACACAGCCACGGGGACAATCACTGCAGCGGCTATTACGCCGGGCTTAGTAGAACTGTTGGTTGTTGTGCTTGCACGGTTTTTGTCTTTTTCTGTGGAAAAATAAGAACTTTAATGATGCAGTAAACCAATTTGTTGTCCCAGTCGTGTGCGAGTGTTATCCCTGCCAGTTCCCCTACCCGAATAGGTCAAGGAGTTCATAGTGTTACATAGCTGTTACATAGCTGTTACCGGGTGCTGTGTGCACGTGTAACATGGCCAAGGCCGAGAGAAACTTTTCTTCCTGACGGTTAGCAAGAATTTCATGGAGTTACACAGAGAACACCAGTCAACAATGGTTTTGGAGCAAAGAAGTCTCCAGCTATGAAACATGAGTATTCTATAACAAAGTTCATTTCAACTGCTCAATTTCTCAGATAGTATCTACTCGTTTCGGAACGATGTCTTAATACCGCGTATAAGCATACGCAGAAGCCCTTACGAACTTATATAAGCTCAGGGCTTTGTGTGGGATTTCACGGTATGTATATATGTCTCTAGTTTTAACTCTCGGAGGCTAGTTCTAGCATCATATCGACTTACTAAAGTAATGTGGAGTTGTGCGTGGCCATCCCGTGTGTTCACAGAAGTGGTGAACAGCTTGGCCTTCTGGGTAATCTGCGCAGAATTCTGCGCTTGCCAGTGGGTGGTTTTCCAAGAATCCAGGACACGTATGCTGTAGAGTATCACATTCTGATTTGCACAGGCCATAGAACTGGGTTAGCGATTATCCGGGGTAGCAAGGGGGAAGCCACACAGAACAATAGAGCTTTCTCAAGATGAAAACACATTTGGAATTATACTTCAACATTTCCTTCTCATAATATTGCGGCAAGGAGTAGTCGGACGCGTTGAGGGACGGTGAATCCAGTGTTTGGTTGAAGGCAGCTTTCAAGGTAAAAATCTGAGATTCGTTGGACAGAATCGTGTGGTCATAACCGAGGTTACCACACATTGGTATCAACCGCTTATGGCACTTCCCAAGAAACGAGAAATCTGAAAGAAAATCATTCATTTCAGATTGTTTGATGGCATTTGCAGCAGTAGTAACGCGAGTACTATTAGTATTAGCCGGTTGTCTTCTTTACAATTAAAACACTTACTTTAGGAGGACCGGGATGAGTATTAGTATTAGTGTTAGTGTTAGTGTTAGTGTTAGTGTTAGTGTTAGTGTTAGTGTTAGTGTTAGTGTTAGTGTTAGTGTTAGTGTTTGTGTTAGTGTTAGTATTAGTATTATGGTATTAGTATTTATATTAGTATTATAGTGTTAGTATTAGTGTTAGTATTAGTGTTAGTCTTAGTATTAGTATTAGTATTAGTATTATAGTGTTAGTATTAGTGTTATAGTATTAGTATTATAGTATTAGAATTAGTATCAGTATTAGTGTTAGTGTTAGTGTTAGTATTAGTTTTAGTTTTAGTGTTGGCGTCGGTGCTGGTGAGGGTGTTTATATTCACACATCGCTAACAGTAGCAACATAAAATTGAATAAGATGTATAAATGAACTAGTGTCGTTATACTTACTAGTATATAGAGACTACTTGCACGATGAAAGTATTTCTAATCTGTATCTATCTGTCTGCACACATT
Source organism: Epizoanthus scotinus (assembly GCA_024757865.1). Lineage (NCBI taxonomy): Eukaryota > Metazoa > Cnidaria > Anthozoa > Zoantharia > Epizoanthidae > Epizoanthus > Epizoanthus scotinus. The sequence goes on along the minus strand of JANUFV010127449.1, from coordinate 7,698 downwards.
TGCGTGCAGTGCTACAGTGAATCACTGCTAAGCAGGAAGCTATATCGGAAAGAACATAAGCGAATTGAAAGAAGAGAAGCCGTCAAGAAAATAATTCTTCACACTGAGTAATCTTGAACTATACAGATTGACGATTGCGAACGGTTGACCTACCAGTGTCATTTGATGGCAAGGTTAAATTAGTGGGTTCGAAGCATTCCTTTGAATCCGGTTTGGCATCTGGCAGCACGTTACACATGGCACCAATGTATTCCAACGAGGGTTTGGATAGAATATTGGCACACTTGGACACGAATTCCGCGCACACTCTGCGGCATGGCGCCAACGGCTCCTCGCGCCCTTCCACGCATTGAGGAAGAAACACGGCGCAGTATATCGCGTCTGGCACACTCTGCGCCAGTGTGCATCGCGAGGTCAGGCGTCGCATGGCCTTCAGTATAAGGGACAGTTGAGTTTGGTTGACGTTAGACGGCAGTGGGAACGTGTGAGTGTGTCCGATGTTCACACAGGAAGGAAACAGTTCTGGGTCCAGTTTCTGGCACGTCTGCGCCAGTGTCAAATGTGAGCACACCATCAGTATCAAAGCGAGATCGATCAAAATGTACGCTACACCCATCATGTAGGTTGTATGTCTGAGTTGGGTGGCTGTCTCAACAATGGATGAGTGTAATTTGAGGTCGAGTTCCCAGATGAGTCTGGCTAGAATCCTCGCACGAACATTCACTGATTCAGTTCAAGAATGCAGATGGCCTTGCTAAACTGTCCAGACGGCGACATCTCTTGAAACCCAAGACGGGCAGAAAATAAAACATTTAGCACTGTTACGTACTGTCACGGCTTCCACTGCAATATTATATAACTGATGTAAAGTAAACGTGGCGGATCGTCACGAGGCAAAATACGGTGAATTGTGGAAGGTCTGGAGGTGAAATGAAGCCCTTAGCCGGCGGAGAAGTTATCACAACTGATCTTATGTTCTAGGTTTTACCATAGAAAAGACAAGTATTATCGTGAAGACCAAAAAGTGACCGTCTTTGAAACCAAATTTAATGAACAAAGATTGGCATAAACCTTGCATATGTATAAAACGAGTCTACAGTTTGGTCCCACACGGCCTGTTTCTTTTTGTTTTGGCCCGTAAAATATTTGGGTAAAGTAAGCTTTTTAGGACATAACTCTGGCGGACTCAGTATAGTTTTGAAAACAACTAGGGATTCTACGTGGGCGAGTAGGTAACATTAAGGTTGATTTAATCAACTGTAGGAGTTGATGTTATGCTGTTCGCCGTGAGGGTGGTAGGTTGGAGCTGACGTTTCGACCGTTAGCCCTTCGTCATTAGGACATACCTGGAACCAGTTGTCGCCCCAAAAGCCAGCATTTTATGGAATACATGGCACATTAAGAATAATGGTACCTATCCGCCCTTGGGGGGAGGGGTAATAGAAGTGGTACCTATCCGCCCTTGCGATTCGCATACTTGCACATTGTGGACACTACAACAAGGAATAAAACACAAACAGATACAGTTTTCGAGGGTCTTCTCGTATCCCACCGACTGTTTTTCATTCTCCTCTCCTCGGCATCGTTTTCTTTTCGTAACTGATCACTTTTATCAGGATGGGGGAAATTGAAAAATTCGTAAAACGCCTTATTTTGCGGAGGGACTCTTCAATATATGAAACATTTAGGCGAAACTTTTCCAGGAACTTAAAATATTTGCAAAGTTATCATGTACAATGAACTTTTTAAAATGATGTCATTTATTTTTTTCAGTCTTAAGAACAATTTTGATAACATAACAGTTAACACTGCCACCTGACTGTGTTACACGCACAGGGGACCCACACGTTTGTTCCTTATTAAATATAGTGTGCAGATAATGTTACTACCTGCCTGTTGTCGTCTCTTTTCTTTCGATAATCTATGAGAAACTGCGAGAAAGTGACCGATTTTTATGCGAGCGCCGTCTGTTTATTGATCGAGATGTCTCGTCATACCACAGGCAGCCCAGGCTCAGTAGTCGAGTAGTATATATTTTACATGGCGATACGATGATTTATAAGAGTTTATATGCCGGAACTCAATCGATTTCTCGAAATGTTAGAATTTTGTCGTAGCTAGGAAAATAAAATTAACTTACCTCAATTCCACTGTGTACTTGTGTTTTCTGCGCAGTTTTGGGCGATTTCGCGGAGCCATTTTAAGCTAGTTTGGGCTCGGAGTGGTTCCCCATGTTAAAACGTGGGGAACCACTCCGAGTCAAACCTAGCTCAAAATGGCTCGAAATCGCCCAACAGTAACCCAGATCATGCATATGAACACTTGATCTCTGCAGTTCGTACCACGTAACGACCGCGATGTCACCTATCATTTTGTCACTGAAATGGCAGCACGAGGAAACTAGACCCTAGACGTACATGTAGAAATGTATTAACAAGTGAAGATCCCACGGTTTCTCAATTCACAGAAATCATCGCATTTTGTTACTTATGGCGTGCATTTAAACAACAATTTTGACCCGGAGGTGGGGAATTGGAACAACAAATGAATTCCAAAGTTTAAATGCTGGGGGTTGCCCAGGGCGAGGGTTCGAATTGATCTATACAGAAAGCCCTGGACTTATATAAGTCCGTAAAGGGTTTTGGATGGATTTATAAATGGTCGGGGGGGGGTTCGGAACAAGCAGATACTATCTGGGAAATAAATTAAAACCAACACGTCCTGTTACAATAAACTTTTGTGCGCCACGATAGATCACATTAGATGGGCCTAGATAAATGGGTCTTATATCCAGTGGGCGTATAACCGGGTTATTGTTTGTTAACAGGTAGGTAGATAGGCTCATATACGGGGGAAGCTTTAATGTGGGATTTTACGGTATATACACAACAAATATTCGATAAGAAAAGAGAGGAAATGATAAAGCGTGTAGGTATAAGGAACGAGTGGTATGGCATGGAATATGAGAAGGTGATGCATTACCCATCATCACACATCATTACACATCATTACACGTCATTACACATCATTACACATCATTACACATTATTACACGTCATTACACATCATTACACATCATTACCCATCATTACACGTCATTACACATCATTACACCTCATTACACCTCATTACACGTCATTACACATCATTACACGTCATTACACATTATTACACGTCATTACACGTCATTACACATCATTACACGTCATTACACATCATTACACGTCATTACACATCATTACACGCCATTACACATCATTACACGTCATTACACGTCATTACACGTCATTACACATCATTACACATCATTACGCGTCACTACACATCATTACACATCATTACACGTTATAACACACCATTACAAATCATTACACATCATTACGCGTCACTACACATCATTACACATCATTTCACGTCATAACACACCATTACACATCATTACACGTCATTACACATCATTACACGTCATTACACATTATTACAGATCCTTTCGCATCATTTCCTATTTTTCCATTATTTTGGAATGATTGCAATACAGAAGTCACTTTGGAGCTCGCGACATCTGGGTTAAGATTGACCAATCATAGTTGAATGTTTCTATTCTAAGGCTTTATACCTTTTCATATCTTCCTTTATTGCATTTCATTACATCGTATTTGATTCCATTTCACATTAAAAATTGTATCTTGTCACAATTGAGTTCTAATTTTACATGATTTGTATTCTAATTAGCATACCAGCACTGACTGACACAGTCTTGAGAATGTTGCAATAGCCGGTGTTACAAAGCTCCTTTCTGGGGTCAACTCGAAATCTAAACCTCTATCGGTAAATATATTATGAAGGTAAAATAGATATAAATGTTGTAAATACACGGTAAACCGTGAAGAAAAAAATGGTTTAACCCGTTAGAATTCATAATTTTTCTTTAACAAATTTTTTTTGGGGAACAAACTTTGTGTCTCTTGATGTTATACGCTGGTAAGCTTACCTTGTTCAAGTGTTTCGGTAAGGGGATGATTCGGAGTTTACATGCTAATCATACAATAACAAAAATGTCTCAATTCTGATTCGCTAAGAGCATGTCAGCTAATCGTGCAAAGGTTGTAATCGAGGTGTGAAAACTGTAACCAATCATATCACACGCATTGCTCCCATGTTCCTAGGAATGAGTTGCAAACAAAACTCCATTTTGTTTGAACAAATTTTAAAAATGTTCTTGAAGTAGATTTGTTTGAAAAACGTTCTGCAAGTTGATGCAAAAATCCTGGTGCAAACTGCAAAGGATCAACAGCGAGTGGCTGAAATTATTTCATTCATGAAGCTGAAAATCTCAACACGTATTCTGTCGAGGGAAACGACTAGAACTGAAGCTCCGAAAAACAACTCCCGAGAAAATGTGCACACAAAGTCAATCGGAAAGGAATCAAAGCTAAGTAGACATTTCAGAATTTTTGTTTCTGTATGATTAACAAGTAATCACATGATTCAAAAACCACACATTTTGTTAGTCTTTGAATAATTGACCATGTGATTTTCCATACTAATCTGTGATCCTATATTCACCTTCTATTGAGTTTATGTATGTCTTAGATGTATGTATTCCTCACTAAGCCATCAATTACCAGGATTTACGCGCGGAATAAAAGTGATAATCCACATGTGATTAAATATCGAATTCTGTTACATGTATGTCAAAAAAATAACATTTTTTCTCTGTAGCATTCTGTAGTCAATTAATAGCCGTAGCCACGTTGTAACCCTAAGGCGGCACCAGACATCTAACTTCTGATTGTTCTCGAGCATTCTGCGAAAATATCCGAAGTTCTCCGAAGATTTTCCGATGATTTTCAAAAATTTCCTAAACATGTTAAAAATACTTTTTGAGCATTTTTGAACATTTCCAAAGATTTCCGAAAAATGTCGAAGATTTCCGAAGATTTCCCGAAGATTCTCAACATTTATGGCTTAGTGAAGAATAAACAGAATACTACATGACCGCTTGGAGATACGAATTTTATCTTCGAGTGTTGTAAATATCCTTACTCATTCCCTTCGCTCACTCGTGAGGATGTAATATCAACACTCGGCGCGCCCATGTAATATCCTCTATATATTATATGTTGAATGGTGGAAAACAATCATATAATGTCGCCTGATTCATATCATATAGATACAAATGGCATGTGACATTGCCATAGGAGCGTCAATGCCAGCTTCCCTATATATTGCAAATTTACAATAAAGATTGACTGAGTGCTTTTCATGCTACTACAAGAAAAAATCCTCACTTGAAAAATTATGTCTATCTCAGTCACATTTCCTTGTTGCAGTACTTCATTTTACACTAAAGCGTACTTGCGCGTTAGCACTTCCACCAGCTCGCGCCTGTCGCGTGGAACTTGAGCCGGCTGTCTTTGCTGAATCAGTGCCTGATGGGACTTCGAACACCACAACCCCTCTACAATTGTAACGCAAGAGTTTAAGAAACGCGTTTCTAAACTCGCGACTCATGTACGCATATATGATGGGGTTAACAAAACTGCTGATGTAGGCCAGCAGTCGGATGAGGAAGTACGCGAAACGAGGGATGTCGGTGAATATCTGCACAAGGAAAATTGTTGCCACAGGTATCCAGCACAGATAGAAGGCAAACACCAGCGTTAGCATGATGCGTGTGGTTTTAATCTCCTGGATACTGGGCCCGCCTGCTTGACTGCTGCTGATTTGGGTGAGTGTAGGAACCATCATCTGCTTGTGCTGATTGATTCTCTTGTAAATGCGGTAGTAGCAGTACGTAATGAGTGAACCTGGGATGACGGTGAAGCCCATGACGAACGCTATGGAGCCTCCAAGGTAGCTGGACCACGAGCCAGTGCTAACCCAAAGGCAGATGTCTTTTTCGCGGTCAAACTGCGAGCCAATACCAAAAAAGTGGCGTGCTACTAGCACGCTTGTGATGTGATAAGCCCAGAACACTGTGCAGACGATTATGGAGCGTTTAATGTTGAAGTATACGTGGTACCTGCGGGGCTTCACCACGCGGTAGAAACGGTTGATGGCCAGGACGGTGACAGTGTAGAGAGATACGCCGGACAGGATGTACACCACATAATCATAGATATTACACATCCACGCCTTGGTAGCCCAGTCGTCCACGTACATCGCCGCTATGGTCAGCGGCATGCATAGGAGAGCACAGCTAAGGTCAGCAATGGCCAGGTTCACGATATACAGATTGGTTACATTGCGCAGGCGCGGGCTACTGTACACCGCCATCATTACAAGAACATTTCCGAAGATAGTTCCCAGATTGATAAGCAGAAGCAGAAGTGTCTCTGTCACCAAGTGGGCCACAGTTGATTCACCCATAATGCTCTGCTGCACTAGTTTTCCTGTGTGGATTAAGGATTGGAAGGTTTCAGCTCGAGTCTATACATTTCCAGTTATGGGTACATGTAGGATCTAGTGATATTGAACAGTTTTAACTTTAATATAAGGAATATCTGATGAAAAGGAGTAATATGGATAGGAAATATATTCTGTGAGGTAAGGTTTGGAAGTACAACAGTATTGAGCAGACTGAGTAGAGTTCTGTGATGTCGGGTAAAGTTTGGAAGTACAACAGTATTGAGCAGACTGAGTAGAGTTCTGTGAGGCCGGGTAAGGTTTGGAAGTACAACAGTATTGAGCAGACGGCCTGAGTAGAAGTCTGTGAGGCCGGGTAAGGTTTGGAAGTACAACAGTATTGAGCAGACTGAGTATAGTATTTGGTATATTGTGGACTTAATACACTTCTCCGCAATTCAAGCTTCCACTGTTAGTTTACTTTAACAAGCCCGGATTAGTAACTAAATCAGTCATAGTTCTTATTGTATATCGTAAGAATTGGACATTCTAAGCAAAATAAAACACGTTAGAGAAATGTTCACGGCGCCCATTGTTGATTGGTACGTTTGTTTTTGAATACCTTGTGCGTTTTCTACGCACTTTGGCTTGCTGTACTTGTGCATAATTCAGACTGAAAATAGTACTGACTGGTTCTTTATCTCTCGCGCCAGACCCTTTCTCAACTTCCTCCCGGTCAAGCAGAAGCATGAAAGGCCTGGTGCGCAGGCTAGCGTTTGTAAAGGAAATTGAGAAGATGCGCTTATTAAGTGAGTGTTTAATTAGAATGTTTACACTTTTGCAAGTCTGACTATGTCTTTTTTAAAAAAACAACTTTTGCAGATACATTTTATTTATGAGCATAGTACGTTGCTAACAGCTAAGAAACGTTCATAATTTATGGAAGGGTTGGGCGAACACTCGAGTTGCTGGGAAACCGCTCCGCTACATGTCGTGGTTGCTCTCCAAGCCCCGCGCGTGTTGACCTGAGAGTACATTACATAAGAAAATATTTTACATTTTCAAAATATATTTTGTAACAATTGTATCGTGCTCTTGCTGAATTTCTTTTCACTACTGAAAAAAAATAATTTAGCATCCCATTTAATATTGGCAAATTCGTAGTTCAGGGTTTTTAGTTACTATTAAAAATCGTTAGCTGTTACATATGTATACAGATCAGATAACTTGTCAAGACTGTCGAATATCATTTGTATTCCAATGGTATTGGATAAATTCGGTTTGACTGACCGATGATATGCAATTGAGGATGGCAATTTCGAGCGCTAGACCTCAGTCGGTCTCAGAGAA
>JANUFV010127338.1:0-15203 GCA_024757865.1 Epizoanthus scotinus | reverse complement strand
TGACAATTACCTTCTTTATCTGTATTTCATTTCTTCATTGTAAATTGTTGTTGTAACTAATAGGTATAAATAAATTTATTGTTGTTGTTTGTTGTTACATCAATTTGTAAATTACAAACCATTTATTTATAATAAATAAATATGTACCGGTACGTATCTAAAAAAAAATGGGTGAAAAAAACATTTTCTGTCTTCTAAAAAAATATCAAATTAATATCAAATATTTATTGTTTGTTTTCAGTGTAAATAAATGTAGTTTTTGTGCAGACAAGCAACACTATCATATCACAAATTATGTGGAAGATTAACGTACCCTGGGAAAGTACTCTGTAATATGTTTAATGAAAACATAAAATGTTGAATGAATAATTACATATTAATTAGTCTGGGCACACAAAATTATGTAATAATATAGCATTCTGTCTAGACTCAGAATAGACCAAAGTTTTCGTGTTATCAGACCAATCTCTTATCGTGCTCTGTACAACAGCAGAATCAATTCTAAAGCTAATGACCTGATTGAGTTACTATAATATAGTGTATTCCCCTTAAGTTGACACTAACATGTGTGCAGATCTTGAAGAATCTGAAAGAGACATAATTTTATGGCATGTAGAAGGCTAGCCTGCGTAGCAAGCGCAAGGGGAGGGGAGGAGAGAAAAATGAAGGAATAAACAGAGGGGGGAATCACTCTCTTCTTTTCCCTCGTTTTTTCTCTCCCGCCATCCTCCCCCTCCCCTTTGCGCTTGCTTTGCAGGCTAGTAGAAGGCCAGGACATGTAAAGACACATTATTATCATATGTTAATTCTGACAGCTATCTTGGACATGTATGTATTAGAAGTTTCTGTCAGATCATTTTACATTTTCAATACTTATCCTATGCAAAGTAATAAATAATAATAAAAGTCTTTAAAGTACCATGATTCTACAATTACTAGTAATTCAAACTAACACTATTTTGAATTATATATACTGTATTGAATAAAAATATAAACCTAAAAAATCAGTAAAGAGTTAAGTATAAAATTATATAAAATTGAAGCATAGTTGGCACAGTCGGTAAGATCTCCGACTCCCAACTAGAAGGTTCCAGGTTCAAGCCTGGGCCTTCCCGAGGGTTGTATTTGTGCAACCTTCTTTTGCCACACTGTCTGTGGACAGGAATGTTAAGCCGATGGTCCCCCAGCAGATGAAAAGCCACTCTGTGGAGAAACCGTCTGGGTATTGCCATCATTATTATTATTATTATTATTATATTATTATTATTATGAACTTCTGGACTGGACTGGAAGGGTGTTCTAGAGCTTTGGGCCACAAACAGAAAAGGCCCTGTCGGTGCTTGATCTTTCTGCATGCTACAGTACTTCATTTTTGGCACAACCAGTTTGTCTGTGTCCTGTGATTGCAAGCCAGGTCTTGCTAGAGAATACTTCAAGAGCAACTCACTCATATATATATATAGCCTTAAGCGATCTAATATAGGGCTTTGAAAGTAATAAGACAGATTTTAAATGGAACTCAAGCATTCACAGGGAGCCAGTGAAGATGATTGCGAACTGGATTAATTAGAATAAGCATTGTGATTTTATTTAAAAATTAGTCGTCCTGCATTTTGGATGTTACTGCAGACGAAGCATTTGCTATTTTAGTAAGTCATATAATGTAGTTGTCATACTAGTTAGAAACTGTAATTATATTTATTTTAAAATTAGTACACCACAAATTACAAGAAATAAGCCCATAGACTAGATGATCCAGTGCTTGTCGTTTGAAAATCGCTGGTGAGTGGAAAAAAATTTGCCTAAAATATTTTAGGTGAGTGATTTCCCCCATCAAAAATATCTTATTTTTAAATGACAAAAAATGGTCTTTGATCATGGAACGCAGCGACAACTGAGAACATGTGCAAAGCAAATTGATGTGAGAGCAGCGTGCGGCATTGTTTTAAAAATAAAAGATTTCCTGTGATTGGAGCAAGGCGAGTCATTTTTCGTGAGAAGGTGACTTATTTATCGCTCTTCTCAGGTTGATTTTGCACAAGCGATGGCGAACGATAGCAATCGCTCGCCTTAAACAACAAGTACTGTCTAAGATGTAGGAAGAAAGCCCTTCAGTGTCCTGTGGTACAATACAATAGAATGGACATGGTTGCCCTTCAATTCTGCCAACAATAAAAAAACTAGCTGCTAGGGTAAGAAAGGTGGTGAGAGAAGAAGGTTCAAGGATCAAGTGAATGTTAGATTGAAGGTGGTAGACACAACGGGAAACCATGTCAAGCAACAGCAGGTGACGACACTACTGGATGCTAGCTAGTATTGCAGACAGAATGACTGCCTTGTGTGTCTAACAACTGAAGAGAAGAGTGAGAATTCTCACACGGGTAGAGCCTTATATAGATACACCTGCCAGTTCTGCGACAAAGAAAGAACGAGGAACATTTGAGGCTTATTTCCAGCGGCTAATTTTTTGCAGTTTATGGTACATACATGTTTTTTTATTAGTAGTAACTTATTAATTTTTATTATTATTATTATTATTATTATCATCATTATATTATTACTGTATATCCCGGTATATAAGTTGACTACTGTTTTCAAGGTCAAAAAAGTGGGTTTTGTGTGTTACACTTTATATAAGTCAACCCTTTTTTGGAGATTGAACTGTTGAACTGAAACAAAAAACATATTATATTTTACCGTATGTCTGTATAAATATTTTAACTTCAAATTTTTTTAAAAATCCCTATTCAAATGCAAAAAAAATTAATTTCCTATGCGAGTTTGTGTGATAAGTTGAGGAAAATATAATTAAAAAAAAAACTTTATGCAAATTCCAAAAACACATGCATCGCAGAGACGCAGGAAAAATTTCCAATGGGTCAATGAGCACTGCTCATTTTCACGCTACACTGTCTAGAAATTGACAACTTCCATGTGCAGTTAACCATGTCAGCCGAGGAAATCACATATTTTAAAACCCCAATTATTATCACACACTAAACCAATTTTGCCTCAAAACTAAACAGATATATTACTGGGCTACAATCTCCCCATTTGAATTGAAAATTGAACACGTAACGTGCAGGTAAAATGTGCAGGGAAACAATTATATTTCTATGCATTGTGTTTCAAACAAAACTGGATGATATTTCATTTTATGGAAAGTCATTTTGTCTTTGAAACAGACTTGGATGGGTTCCAATTAAAAATGAAATTTGACTGGCTACATAAAATTTTTTCACATTTTACAAACAGGACAATGTCTACTCAAGACATCATAACTATAAATTCGATAAATATTCAGCCTAAGGCGAAGTACATAATTAAACATATTATATTCAAACAAATTAATGGATAATTTTCATCAAACCCATTGATAATTAAAATTCTGTGCGATGAAATAAAAAGACGGTTAAAGTAAAACTAAAAGCAATTCCAAATACACCAGCGTGTTACCGTGGAAAATACTCTACCATTGCCAAAATTAGTTTCGTATATAGCCACAGGATTATAAATTTAGGTCGAACTAACTGTTTTAAAAACATGAAAAATTGATAAGAAAAGTTGATAATTTTAAAAGAATTTTTGAGCCAACAAATCCAACTAATAAAATAGGAATTGTGGCTGTAAATGAAAGAAAATTACACTAGCAAACAGCTGGAGATTTCGTGTTCTACTTGCAATTAACGCCTAGTAATCAACTGTATAGTAATAGTTGGCAAAGGAAAGGATTTGGCCAATCATACTCATACTCATGATACTGAATACAGATTGATGGTAAAATATATGTCAGCGGAGGTTGCTACTTTCTACTAAATAAAATCTTAAATTTGCTTTGAGATTTTACAAGTATACAACATTCATACATCATAGATCATTGTCAATTTGCAGGTTTCCAAAGGATTCTTCTATTATTCTAAAAACATTATATTTAAAACATGCTAGTTTTCATCCAACTCGAAGTACGAGCAGAACTCGTACTCGACGGGAAACTTTTATAATTCCAAGATGGTTAACTGTCTATATACAAATATAAGCGACACCTGGACTCACTAGAGCCATTAAACAACGCTTGCATTGACCCAAAACCAGCAAGCCGCCACTAAATTGGTCTTATTTCAGTCTTCTCAATTATCTCCCAAGACTGAACTGAAACCTCCAGCTTACCGCGCAACGCGCAAGCAACCTGCAAAGCGACATGATAATCCTCGAAAACGAAACTCCTTACCTCACAGCAGGGGAGAACAGTTGATATTTCTGCTTCTTTCTACCAGAAGTAGGCCGTAACAGAAGAATTTTGCTTGTAAATCCGTTCATTTCTGGAAGCGCTACTCAAGCTTCTTCACACAAATATGCCATATGGCCGCCATTTTGAAACACGAAGCGTCTCCAGGGCCCCCGGGCATGACGTCACCACTCTGTTCTGATTGGCTGCACGTGGCCTCTCCCGCGAAATTTTGAAATGAAATGGAGGGAAAATTTGTTGTGTTTATATTTCACGTGGGTCAAGTCAAGGGTGAATGCACCGGGTCCAACTCATTAAAAACAATAACAAACATATAAAACGATAGTTTCTTTAGTTTTATTTTATTTCTTGTACTGAAACCTCACTCAGGGTTTAAATACAACACATCCTCGAGGTTCTGAATAGTGTAATACAGAAACGATGTTTCAGGTGACCAGAAAGTACGAATTTAGAAATGGTAATATATGCAAAAATATACAAGATCGTGGATTGATGCAACCACTTGGAGAGTTGAGCCTGACTTTCTAAATATATTGTAATAAATAATCGGGGTTCTCTGCCGGGTTATTGACAAATGATATAAAACAACTATTTTACAAAATTCAGTGAAAACTGAGTCCTTAGAAACACACTAATTCTAACTGCATGCATATCATATTGATTATATGCTCTTTCAAACTAAAAGTCGTCCATTTCAATTGAGTTTATATCAAGTTCTGTATTGTAATCAATATGAAATATTCCCCGATCTGGGAGCTTTTCGTTTAGTCCAGTGAGTGTTCGACCGCTGCTGTCCTGCAGATATGGAGCCGAGTCGTTCCAATCCAGTTGTTTTGTCGGTGAAGACGTTGGTGTAATCATAATGCTTGTGGACTTTGCATTCAGTGAAGAATCGACGATCGGTTTAAGAAAGAACTTTTCCGGTTCCGTAAAATAGGGGCCAAGGTTCTTGGTCACACGTTTATTCTGAAAGAAGAAATCAAGCAATATGATTAGACAGTAGACAACCAGACACCGAACACACACACACACACACAGATACACACACAGATACACACGTACACACACACGCGCGCTCACAAGGAGACGCTTGGTACTAAAAAAATATCAGCAAATACTCACCATATATTTCGGTATTCTTACACTTTTCTTTCTACTTCTGCACCTGTAATAGGATGTCTGTAAGGGGGGAAACAGAACAAGAGAGACTCGGTTAGACAAACTAACACCAAGCAGGTTTATATGCGAAATATTCAAATCAATGCATTATTCAACGAATTCGGGTTGAATATTTTGTTTTATGCCCTGAGCTATTTTCATGTCAAACAAAGGAGATAAATTAAAGTTTATAACCTCCTCCATTTTTGCCAAGTCCAAAGCAGGACGCAATCTGCTCTTTTCGTTTCCCTCTCCACTCTTTCGCTTCACTCCTGCTGCAATTCTAGTTTGGATGTCACTCGTAGCAAAGCAGGGTTGCGAGTGACTCCTTGTCAAGCCACAGAAAAGGTTGCTCGCCTCCTTGATGGTCGTAAAGAACCTTTTATGACCTGAACGCGTGACACTACACTCCTCCGGCTCTTCCTCAATTCGAGTAAAGATAGAATGTTCGATCAGGGCAGCATTCGCAGACGCTGGTCGAGGCGTTGGTGAGGCTGGTGGTGTCGAGATCGCATTCATGCCTGACTCTGCGCCACACTCGCTGTCGTCACCCTGTCTAACCGTCCCGCAAACTGGAACTTCCTCAGGACAAGACACTGATCTGGGTTTACGTACGACTTGTTCAAAGTTCCTAATGGGCTGCCATACTGCCGAAGCTCGGGGAGTCCAAATGTGGTCCGAGGCGGTGTCGTGTTCGGGAACAGATAGAGAACGGCAAAGTCTCTTGTGCGCGGGGACCAATGACTCGTCATCTGAATATAGGTGACTCGAATCGGTGAAAACCCCTCGACAATTAGGCCTTCGCATGTTGTGCGTGGGATAACTCCAGGTTCGCGCATGGCCTTGACTTGAGCCTTCCCTTCGATGACTCGCGATCAAATGAGAATCTGGAAACAGCGATAAAAAATATTTGCTAAGACATGTGTTCTTTCCAGATAGTTCATATGAATAATAATGGTGCATCTATGAATGAAATGAACCATTCGTTTGTCCATATTTTAAATGTAAATTGTCATCAAAACATAGCACTTAAGATGCGAAAACTTTGCTAGCCTTACCTAAAGCTCTTGAGTTTTGTGTCGCGCAGATAGACTGGAAGGCTGTCGTATTAACCTAAAAGAATTAAACGAAAACAAAGTCAACACAATTTAAATTCATGTCAGGTTGGCCGAAGGATGAAAATACACCTCTAACCCCGTTGGCAAGAAATTATCAACAACTGATCGCGTCTAACTTACGTGTATCGGCTCTGGTGAAACATCTTCCAGTGACTGATTTTTCAATTTGTCTGTGATCACAGATACCATTGTGTTGCAGCAGAAACATCAGAGGATTCCAACTCGATCGCCCCACTGACAGAGCCAGCTACAATCAGTAACGTGAAGGTGACTGCAAGAAAGAAAAAATATCGGCCGGAAACTGAGATTGAGATGGAAATTTACCCTCGTATATTTCAACGACATACAAGGGTCATGCGAGAGGAATAATTGCGGAAATTAAAAATATAGAGCCACTGGTTAGCAGGGAATTTTTAGATCTTACCTCAGTCAAGTGGGAATTCTTGTTCGAATGTTTCATTCAGTTGTACGAACTTTACTGCTGTCGTCCGCGCGTCCATCTATTTAAAGACATCAATCGGTGAAGCGCCTGTCACAAATAAATGAGAAAAGACCAGATGTTAGGCAATATAACTTATCGTAGAAGACACGGCTTAAACATAGCTTTCACAGTCGACTTCGAAGTAAATATACCCGCTCAGCAATGTACTACCAGCAAGTTGAATTCACGAAAACTCAACCAGAACCTGACAACGTAGAGACGTTGTAAGTTGTAGTAAAATCGAACTGAAGTTCGCGATTAGATATTCGTGGCTATAATTTCTACCTTTTAAGTTGCTGAAGGCTGATTCCTTTCATCCGTGAAAGATGTATGTATCTAGAAACTACTGAGAAACTGAGAGTGAATCTTGTGCTGATACGAGGCAAAACTCGTAGGATAATGGCAAATTAAACCCTGGTGAAAGCTATCGCTTTGTAGTTTTCTTTGCATGCCGAATTGGTACACGGATTATAAATGACATTTTGCAAAGAACAAAAGATTTCGACCAATCAGCGTGCGGTCACAGGCAATAACTGAACGCTGATTGGCTACAATTTACCGGTGACGTGCTTGCCTTTAGCTATCAATGAATTTGTAGAAGAAATATTTCGTACAAATAACCAACCAAATGTTGGCTTGTGAGTGGAAAATTGTCAGAATTGACTATCAGCTAAATTCAATCGGCCCAATTACTTGCTTGTGTGTGTTTTGTATTATCAGTAGGCTTATTTTTGTGTTTTTTGTCAAAAACATACTTTCTATTAATTTCCAAATAAAAAGTCCTATCGGAAAATTTCCTCAATTTCCTTCAGTGAATTAAAACCCATATTCGAGGCTATTTTATGGCGGTTGATAAATTATACATATCGCACAATATACACAATGTTCTATCGTACTCGATTATGCAAATTAGTACGAATCTAAATATCCTGGTTGGGGGAGGGATTTGCGTTAAATGCGGTTTTATTTAAGAAACTACCAGACCATTAGTATTGAGCGTGTATATATTCGGGTTGCACTTGATTTTAACCTGAAAAAATTTGCTTAAAATACCGCGCGCGCGGAACAAGCGTTTTTATTTCATATCATTCTTTCTTATCTCAGTTTACAGAAATTGAATCAGGAACGATAGCATTTGTGAGTGTACAACTTGTCTTGTCTAAGATCAGTTATATTTCTCCGCCTTTACTTTCCTTGGATTTGTTTGAATCCGAATCAGCAAGTGTCGTGATAAATATTCCGTAAATTCGCTCTTCGAAGACATAAAAAATTAATTTCTATCAAACAAGTTTCATTTGAAAGTCATCAGAAATGAAGAGATGTTGGCACTCAGCCAAGAAAGTTAACCTATGGAATTATCCCAGTTATTTCCATGCACCCAATGTATTATATAAGGTTGCTTTGTAACTCACAACTGTAAGGGTACACTTGCTAAAAGCTCATGTAAACAAACAATTCTAAGCTTTCTTTCTCGGTTTCTGTGTAGAGGAGGATCAAAGTGCTCTACTCGCGCGAACAATGATTTTTGGTTTTTTTTACATGTGCACTTAAGGCGCCATCCACGATGATGAATTATGTTTTGAAAACCTCTGAAACTCATAAAGCCTATAAAAGATATAAAACAAAGAATTCAGCCATCATATTGAAATACCTATCAAATTTCGCATTGTTAATCTTTTGAAGTACTGAGCAGATGACGAAATTCACTTACACAAGTCAGAGGTAAGCCTTACCCTCCCCCACACATGAATTCAAGCGGGGTATTTTTTACAAAAAAGCGCCCTTTCGCAACGAGAGAATGTAGGGAAACAAACACCATTCAAGTACTCCTCCAATATTTTAAAAATACTATTTCCCGGATTGCGAGGCCACGTGTGGCGTTAAGTCGTTTAATTTATATATTTGCTTATGAGTTTTCAAAATTGTGACACGGCCAATTTACGGGGAAAAGTGACATGACGGACGTCAGTTTCAAAAACCAGAACGCTATTTTTAGTGTAATGAAAGATCTTATCTCGCTGTAATAGCATTTTACATAATCATCTCCCAAAACTGTACGATCTGCAACACTGTACTTTAAATAATTTCAGATCTTGTCCGGTCGTGGAGAAAAAGTTTGCCGTTCCACCTGTTCGATGGATAATCAAAACAGTAGCTTTAGCTATGCGAACTTGATAGCACTTGAAGTATCCGCTCTATTCCCATGACATATAAATTGATTGTGTGCATTGACTAAAAAGACATGTATTTGTTCCTGGCAAGTTTAAAATGAAATATAGTAGCATTGTGCGCATTTGATAGAACTGTTTTTTTGTAGAAATAAACCAGCTCCAAACAATGAGAAACTGGTTTGGATGTATATTCAGATTCCTGTCGTTAACACCTCTCGCGGACTTGCATTGCGCGCGGCATCCGTCCCAATTTGTTAGCTGTTACGAGCAAGCTAGTTTTCCATTCTTGAAATAAATTAAATATGCAGCAACGCTTAAATAAATTGGGCTAGGAAATTAAATACATTATTGCACAAATAATGGAGCAAATTTTTGTCAGAAAAGATTCTATCATTGAGAGATTTGGAAGAGATTGTTACATGGAAAACCACGGGGTCTTGTCGCACTACATTGAGCAATAGATTAGACTTAGTTGCGCAACTTCCATGCTCCAGGGAACCTCAGGCTGAGAATAAAAGGAAAATGGTTTTGTTCGGGAAACTTACGAATGAGAATTGGAATCGACCATTTGTTAATGACATTAGGTTACTCATAAATCTTTTATTTTTCAACTCATCGATTGCGGCTGACAAAGCATTTCTAGTGATGCTCTTCCTACAACTTGTCAGCGCACAAAATGTATCGTATCGCGAAAATTTGATGCAATACACGAGAAATCTCTGACAATATGTTCTGGTTTCATACCTGTTCAATTAAGTGAATCTTATAAACATTCGCACAATTTTCCCGAATTTTGTGGTTGTCATTATTTCCGAAGCTTTTACCTGATAATTCTCTAAACAGCATTAACAAATAAACACTCATTTATTTCCTGCCTTCGAATTTCTCATTATGAGTCCATATATTATACAGTGTCGTAACCCCGTGACAATCTGAAAATAATATTCCGTTAGACGCCAAACCTGTTTTGAACAGTACTACCATACAGTTGGGAAGACTCCATTTACTAGAAGAAAGCCGATCATTTAGTATCATAAATACAAGAATCAGTTTATACAAACGAAACAGGTCTATACCGAGCATAATATCAATATGATTCGATATTGAGCTTTGTTCTCGTGGTAGAGCTTTCCAGATTGGAGATAATGAAACTAATATATTAGTTATATTCCTTATTTTTCTCGGGAGACTGTGAAGGGTCTGTCAGCTCAAAAGAGCCGCTTTGGAGAAATTAGATTTTCAACATTTCCTAGATGCAATAACACACTCTTGCCTTTTTTTTTTCTTGTTAAATAATTTTTAATAAAGCTTAAACCGGTTTAGTTACGAATATTATATGTTATTAGGTCATAAATCTCGTCAGATTTATATGTCACTTTCACTACATCTTCTGATGTTCTTTTCTTAACTGAAAGATTTTACCATTGAAGCAAGTTCCAGTTCCAAAAATATTGATTTGGAAGGCAAGCAAATATATCTGAAAACACGGATTTATTGTTTAAAAACCAATGCCGAAATATTTTAAACGCTCTGGTTCTCATTTAATATGTATACATGCACCATCTGAAGGGCCATACAAAAATATACTAGCAAAAACTCGATCTATTAAGTTATCAAACTGAACCGATAGGAAAATAGCATTCTTGTTAAAATCTTAAGACGGCGTGGAAACCAGGACATTCGGCTCTGCCAGATCTTGGGAGCAATAGGCCACTATGATCTCCCATAGAATGCAGGAATACAAATTAAAATCAACAAACTAAACATAATTTCATCTGCTAGCTGTCTATGCAAACGAAACCTTGAAAATTAACTGCCACAAATGATAGAATGATTATCGGGTGTAAATTGCGTTTCGATGTCATATACGACCGCAGAACAACTAACAAATCGATTGGGTTTTGTTATAACATTCAGTCGGAGTTCTATCAGCTATTAGCAACGAACTTAAGCGGTTGGAAATTCAATGGGTAATGTTATCAATAGGTATAATTCACTGCGTTTGCTTCCGTCTCGAATTGAGTCTTATCGAGCACACTTTGCCACGTGCCTGTTTTTGTCCTAACAATCTACGTACACACCCACCTTAGATTCTAATGAACACCACGTAAATCTCTGTTTGAATATCAGGGTAAAGTTAGGCAAAAACAAATAATCATTTTTATTTTGTATATTTTAAAAATATTTTGGTCTTGAAGTCCTATTCTACATATATTAGTTTAACAAGTGAACACTGCTAGTATTTGTGGTTTTAGCAATTCTTAAACGCTCGCTCGGCAGCGCTGTATTTCCATATTACACAATCAAATGCATCACACCTTTCTGTTTTCTGATTATCGGCTGATAAATATAATTCCGTATAACACCTCTGGCCACAATACACATCAGATGGAGGTAACAAGCCGTCAAACCAATCTAATGATTAAAAACTGAAGCCTTTTTGAAGGTCGGGAAGTTGGAAGGGAGAAATGTAAATCGGTGCCAGGCGGTGTGTTTGAAACTTAATATGCCATCATCAAAAGTTAAAATGCCCGAATTCGCGGCGTTTTCCTATTCAAACGAATTTATAAATCCAAACAAGGAAAGAAAATAAGTGTTAGTTGAATATTGTAAAGTATATCACATAATTTGCTCGATAACAAACAATATGACAAAAGCTTCTAAAGATTTCGGCTAAAACGCGTAAATGTGAAAAAGTTGCACAACCCATACAAGCGCAAGATACCTTTTTAAAAACGCAATATTTTCAGCCCGACAAAACGGAAGTGGTTCTTTATCTACAGCGAATTTTGTATAATTGGTGCGATATCAGTTCGTCATTTCAATGGGAGTTACATATCAGAAAAGAAACACTGTAACATTTACATTGAATCAAGTTTAGCTTTAAATGTCCTTAATCAAATATCGGAAACATATGTCATCTTTTAAATTTGAATTCAAAGTATTTGAAATTCATTGACAAGAATTAGAATAATAGAATTTCAATTTTAGAATATTCCAGTCAATCAATCAGCTATTGATAAAATATTACTACGTTTCCAGGACAGGAATACAGATTTGTTAGAGTGGGAAATATTTGACCAAATGCAAAAAACTAACGCAGTGAAAACGCAAGCGAGAAATCGTCGGTTCTGATGCTAGCTTTCTGCCGATAACTTTCTTTCGCCATTAAGTTTTTGGAAAAATTGATGGTGGCAATTGTGAGTGTCTGTATATTGTGACATGTCAGGTGTTGTACAGTTCAACAAAGGTTTTACAAGAACACGAGGCGACGCCAAGTACCTGTATATCTTGCATGCATGCTCGAGTGCTCTACAACTTTCACCATGTTTATACCAGGTAGTTTATATTACAGTTTTTATAAAATAGAAATAAGACACAGATAAAACGAATGTCTATCATCTGATATAAACACTTATTTAATCACTATATGAGTTAGACAATCAGAGCCACGAGAGTTGGTGGTACTGCTTGGGTAGTGAGTATTGCTCAGTCGAACAGAGAGAGAGAGAGAGACGCACGAAGGATGCGGATTTTGAACCAAATATATTTTTCTCGAAATCTAAAATACCCCCTCTTTACTTTTAGCTGCATTGCATAAGTATTTAGTCAAGTATTTCAGCGCATGGTCAGACACTGTTCATCAGTAACAATTACATGCAAACTTTTATGCCATGCTATAAAAAATACAACCAGTCAGAAAGCTGGAGAGCTATTGCGATGTGCAACGGTTAGTATTCTACTCTGCTTTCCCGCCATGACGTGCGCGCGAGCTAGTTTCCCGCCAAAAGATCAGATGTGTACACGCGTGCACACCGTGTGCAACACAAGTCTATAATTTTCCTTCAATAGCCGAAAAACTGACTTAATATTTGTAATTGTATTTCAGACAAACTTGAGTATTAAATTATTGCTGTAATAACAAATCATGGTCACCATTTGTGGTTTCATATATTGTTGGTTTATTTTCGCTTGAGGGATGGGATAAAGTAGTTATGCAATGGTCTGCAATGCAAGCTTGTGCTTGTGTTTGTGCTTGTGTTTGGGAAAAAATTAAAAAGCCTACATTTTCGAACAGCACAACACTGAGCTAAAAGCGAAGAAGTAACACCGCGCTGCGTACGCACGTCCATCGACAGTTTTTCCCGCGCCGAAAGTTGAACCTGTTTCCGAGTGCGTCCGTACGTGTTACTAAAGATAACTTTTTTGAAATTCACATATCCCAAGACCTATACCAAGACTCCCTCTCTGTCCCTTATGTACTCTTGCAAGTACCAAAGTAATTGTGTCGAGCTTCCTCTGTCTCCCACAGAACACACAGAAGTAGCAAAGTACGTTTATGAACACTGCCGATCCGTTTTGATTGAATAGCTTTCAGTAATTGGCAAAATCTACTCGTGTTGGAAAACTGAGAACTATGATTTGCGTATTAACCATTGCACATTGCAGATGTTAACCTTTCTTAAAATAGCTGAATACTACCAACAAACCACAGAGATTATATATTCATCTACAGGAATGATAATTAACCAATGTTTAACACAAACTCGAACCACGATATTAGACAATCTAAATCAAATCGTGTCGGTTTAGATTTTGTTGGATTCAACTGCGTTTTCACTGACCAACACTGTTTGTACCTGCTTTAGAACGAACCAAAGTACAGCATTATAAGTGTGGTATGTAGAAGTGATGTGTTTGTTTCAATGGCTCCAACAACATAAAATAGCAGATGGAACTAGGAGCAGTCCTTAAACTGACATGCGAGTTTAAAATTGTGTAAAAATGAAAACGCATTTTTTGGCAACATTTACAATAATAAAACGTTTCCAAAACGGAGGCTTTTGAAATTAGCGTAAACGGAGGCCAAGCAGCCAAGAGCGCTCTATTGATAAACTCCCTACACTTGTTTAGAAGTCAGATAACAACATAAATTACGCACCCAATAGCCGCACTAGATATTAGTAACAGCGGTGCTCTTGTACTGAAGGCTTTTAGAGGTTTGTGGTCGACATCCGGCTTAGAATTATACTACTTCGCAAATAACAAATTTTTAGATCTATTTATTACTACGCGCGCCTTACTTTATGTTTCTGGTCAAGATTTTAAACATCAGTCTGAAAACGTAAATACGAAAAACTAGTTTTGCAGTCTGCGAACGGTTTGAATCAAAATATTAAAAAAAATCTCTAATTTGAATTATGCACGTGTCTGTATCATCTTCACTTTTTATTGCCTGGATTAAGGTCTTAGTGCGGGAGAATATTTGACCATTAGACATGGAAAATATCGGTTTATCATTCAGCTGTTGTATGAAAACATTTCAGCAGTCGTACTTTGAATTTCACCAGTTTCCATGTTAACTCTACCGATAAAAACTTTATCGCCAAAATTCAAGAATCCGGCGACATCTCCCACAGTCTAATCGACCGCTTGGTTTCATGAACGCTTGCCGGATTTTAAAATTTCGTGCAAAATTTATATCTTGAAAGGCGTCAAGGAAAATGTTCTTGTCCTTAATTGTCTCTCAAATAAATAGCGAAGAAAGTGGGTAAAAACTTAAAACCACCTAACAAATGCGAGATCTCCTGATTGCCTGCGGGCTGCCATATTATGCCAGACTTACACAGCTTGTTAGCAGCAAGCCCGTTGTCTGCAAGTCATCCGTTTTAACTAGCCTTTTGACTTGAATGGTGCCGCCAGGCGCCAGGACAACCTTTACAAGACTATGACCAGCCCAAAAATTCGATATAATAATTTATGTTCTTTGCCGTTAGGGTCGGGCTGATATTTCATTAGTGACTATTTCATGATCAATTCGAGTGTTATTGCGGCTCTGACACAAAGGAAGCGCTGCCCTGGGTGCCACAGGTTATTCTCACTTTTACGTTCACACTTTAATAGTAAAAGTCGACATTAAAAAGTATCGTCTTCACTGGATCACGAAACGTGATAAAGGCTCAAAAACCGAGTAATTTTTGAGCGATAAAAACGTCTGGCATCACCCCCCCCCCCCTCCCCCCCTGCCC
>JANUFV010127227.1:0-15204 GCA_024757865.1 Epizoanthus scotinus | reverse complement strand
TAGGCTGTCTTCTTTTAAAAATTGCATATTACAAACAGTACAAATCTTCCAACTGGCAGTTTAATGAATAACTAGAGAATATATTGATTTTATCTTCGAGTGGCAAGATCGATATCTTACGAGTGAGACTGATGTTGCTTATGCCACAAGAGAGCACACAGATACATTGGCATTATGTGAATGGGTAACGATATAAGAAAAAAAATCGCTAGAAAATAAAAACTCAGGCAGGCGGCCACATTGGTAAAAAACGTAAGTTGAGAAACATTGAAGTCCGTAGATAGTCAATAACAACTAAATATATCATAAATTTATAGGACTAACTCAATGCCGAAAGAAAAAGCAAAATACTAGAATAGTAAAACTTGCCACGCAATAGCTAAATTCAATCTAAACAAACATTCCGGCCCTTTACTAATGAGACTTACTGCACGTGCCATCCCGAAATACTTGTCCTTCGCAGCATACGGGTACTTTTTGGATAATCCTCAACCCTTCCTGGCGATCCGCCTCCAATACTTCAACTCCAATGATTATATCCAGGTCGCCAGACTGCAGACTCTCCTTTATGCTCGATATTATATTATCTGCAAAAGCATTTAAAGCGGACTCATTTTGTCTAGGTCCAACTTTCATACTAATTGCAAATTGTATGACGAGCGCTGTTAGAGCAGAGTCCCGTTTCACCGCAGTGTCTGATGGAGGAGAGCATTTGATTGCTGCACTGTCGACTGTGCATCTATCACCAATGCAGTATCGAAGGTTCTTCTTGAAGTCATTCACAATTAATGCTTCATTTTGTTGGATAGTTTCTGAATTGCGACAGTCGTCTATAAGGTAACGAATTTGTCCATCCAGTTTTATCTTATGTGGAGGAAATGCTCCTGCAAAAATGGATTGATGCATAAGGTTATGATATGCTAAGTTAGTCAGTGAACGCTGAATCAATACATTAATTATGCAATTTTGACCACAATGCAGGAAAATAACTACTCTTACACAACATCTTAAAACAGATTTTGTCGACTCGAATGATTGTTTCAGCCTTTTTACATGGTCTAACATGAACAACCTTAATCCCAATATCATTGTCAATTAATCCCTGACCTAAAAAATCGGGTTCCAAAATATTATTATCATTAACTCACTTCATGCCTACTTGAATTTCAATCAGATGTTTCTACACTTCTCAGTGAAGATACAAGGAGGAATTTAACCTGTTTTCAACAATCTTGCTCTATTAGGAAGATGAAAGTTTTACTGATTCAAGTTTTCAAACTTTATCAAAGACTGCGCGTCAATTTGTTGCAGATGATTCGGAACATTACCGTAGAAACGTATACTATTAGTATATATACCAAACCAGTGAGTTTACTGCTTATTTCATAGACTGCAAAACAGCCCCTTTCTTTGCCAAAAAGATCGAAAATCGGGGCACGCGGTCAAAAAATGGAAGTTTCGCGGCTTCTTCCTCTCCCCAATCGCCCATTTTTTAGCAGCGTGCCAAAACTCGCTCCGGACCCCGATTGTTGCCCCGATTTTCGATCTTTTTGGCAAAGAAAGGGGCTGTTTTGGAGTCTACTTATTTCATTATCAACAAGTCGGTCCGACGTGTGTGGCTGAGGCCCCAGGCCTGACCCTCGATACCGGTTCAACCTGATATATGAAACATGTAATATATTCTTACTTGAACAGTCGGGCAGTTGTGGTTTTCCTTTCATATACTTCACATTGCTCCATTTTCCATTCGCTGAACACTCGTATTTCTCCAGCGGTGGTTCCAGAAAAAATGTGAATCCCGCTTTACAGTGTATGGTGCATGTCATCCCTCCATTAAGAGTACTGTCACATGACTTCCCGCCATTCATTGGAGACTCAATCGCACATACTCTTGCTATAATGTTAACAAAACATATATTAGCGGATATTTGTCTAGTTATAGAACTTTCTCTGGTAACTAGAATTGACCCAGCCCCTTTAACTATTTTTCAAAATTAAGCTTAATAAAACCAAATTTTGTAGAATGACTAATTAAGCTGCAATTATCTAAATTATGTTAGTGATTGCGGTATAGCGTCATATGACGTCACATGTAGTTATCTTGGTTATTCCGTCGGCCATCTTGGATTATTTCGAGTAAGGTTTACTTTGGAGTATATTAACGTCTACACTACAATTAACTTCTACGTAGTTTAAAGTGTGCCATGATTTCAGCTATGTTATTCTAATCCACGTCACCCATTTATAGTGATCTATTGTATTATCGATAGGATGTTTACACTTTTCTTTATAATTGTTTTTATTAACAGTGCGGAATTTAGTGCTAAAACTTAGGAAATAAAAATTATATACTGCCTGTTGTTAAAATAAACATCTGTTTTGTTTCATAATTCCATATAAGGTATGATCGATGTGAAATTAATCCAAAATGATATAAATTTAGTTAGCAGGGTGTTTGTTAATGCATATTATTTCACTCCGTACTTACATAATATCCGAAGTTTGAATGAACACACGGCTTTATTGCCTGATGGATCAGACGCTGTAAAGGTTGCGTCATATGTGCCCCACGTGATCTCGCTCCCATTCTCCACAGTTGCGTCCACACGCGACACCCTGTCATTGTCCGTAAATTTTACCTCAGTGAATGAGACTGTGGCGAGCCTTTGAGCAGAGACAATCGTCATGTCTCTAGGACACGCTATCACAGTGGGACGCTCCTTGTCTGAACAAAACGTACATTGACTTGGTAAGTTGTTTGGTTGTGACGTAACAAGAAAAGCAACTGTGCCTGACAACAGCGGGTATTGGTGTCACGTGATTTTATCATATTTAGACTGTCAATCATTATCAACTTGAGAATTGTTTGTATTTTATACGTGACAGTTGTTTTCAAACATTGCTAATCATTGTGTAAAATCAAAATTCAATTCATGTAACAATCAAATATTTTCTTCATTTAAAATTGAAAGTCTTCAAATTTATTCTTTTGCAAGCTTAATTTTTGTAAATTTTCATTCTGTAAAGAAACTGTTGCAATTATGTTGTTGTTGTTGTTATTGCTGCTGCTGTTGTTGTTACGTTGTTGTTGTTATCATTATTATTGTTGTTGTTGTTGTTGTTCTTATTATTATAAATATTAATATTATTGTTATTGTTATTGTTGTTATTGCTGCTGCTGTTGTTGTTATTATTATTATTAATATTAATATTATTGTTATTATTGTTGTTGTTGTTGTTGATGATGATGATGATGCTGTTTTTATTTGCGTTAGTTCACCAAGGAAGCATCATTGTCAGCTCGCTAAAACGATCACTTTGTCCAACACATCCAGATATTGTATAGTACATCTAATAACACTTCATAGCTCGAATTATAGACATTTCAATTTCCTATAATTTCCTATAATTATTTATATTTGATTAATATTTTGCTATTACATTAAGATTTTTTTATTTTTAATCAAATATTTTGTACACTTAAATATTAAATGTTGTCTAAAAAGTTATGGTTTATTTCGTGATTTGAAATAATAATCTTGGTGATACTTAGTGGAATATCTCTCTACTGTTCTATCATGAAAGCATCCATTTTATTGGTAAGTTAAATGTGGTAAGACAAGACGTCATTAGACATACTATCATTGTTATTTTCTAATGGAATATCGAACAATCTCAACATCATATTTAGTATCGTCAGTAACTCTTGTTTATACCTTTTACTGTTACGGTGAAGAAGCACCAGCTTTTCTTTTTTGCTTGATCTTCCGCATTGTATGACACCGTGTTCTGACCAATAGGAAACGACTGTGGTGGATGCGTTCCATAGGGAAATACGGACAAGCTGGGCTGCCCCGAGTTATCAGTTGGTCTGGGTACGACCCAGGAAACTGTCGCGGCGGCTCGACCGAGCTTTGTCTCTGTCACTATGTTCACTGGGCAGTGAATTCGTGGAGGCTGATTGTCTATAATGAGTTCATAATAGAAGTATGCTGACTACCTTGGTATATTCATATTTGATTTGTATATCTTCAAATTGTTATGGAAATCAAGCAAATGTACGTTTTCCTAGCAATTATATTTATATGTAACTGGAATCATGGCCACAAAGTCAAAGATAAAAACCAAACTGGGATATATTTAGGTGTTTTAATATTGTGATTAAGTATGGAATGTTAGTTTTTATCAGTTTTAACATTTAACCCCTGATCGGGCAAATGGGAATGTCGAATCAACCATCCCTGCCCACTTGAGTTTTAAACCAATGCCAATGGCATTTTAGAAGCTTTAGCCTATTTAATGAGAATTGTTTTGTAGTTATATGATGTCATAAATCATAAGTTATGCATAAATAGTAATGTAAGCTAGGATTTACTTTAGAAGTTTTAGCAAAAATATAGTGCTTCCAGAAAGTCCAATCTACAAAGATAACAAGCAATATTTAAATTATCACAGAAGCTGGAAAAATTTGACATATTCCTAGTAACTTTAACTGCAATGGACGTCAAGTAGGAGTCCCAAATACCTCCCTGATTTTACAAAATGGCTGACCCTTTCTGGAGTTAAATGACGAACTGAGCACTTATATAATCTATCATGGTATATTAACCATACAATACACGTTACAAATAGAATAATTAACACCTGTATCTCATATTAATGTAAGTGGTCATATATTTGCAGTTATTGACCTGCCTGCCCTTTACCCAATTACGAGATGCACACGCGAAACATGGCGTTAATAGGTTATATAGCACTAGGGAACGTATAGGCAGCGAAAAAAACCCCGTTTACTTAAAGCTATGATGCTTGACATCTCTAATGACAAATAACTTCATAGCTTTGCGATCTTGTAACATATTTTCTTTAATGGAACCGAAACGAATTGCTGTTTAAATAGTTATTTTAAGGAATGTTGTATTGTCTACCTTCACAAAAAGGAGGCGTGCCTGTCCATGTTTCATTAGCGAGACAGGTCCTAATATGGCTTCCACGAAGACGAAATCCAGCCTCTGACTTGCAGCTGAAGCGACAGACGTTGCCAGGGTAGTTGGCGCACCCAAACATTGAGCCATGAGCTGGCGCTTTTAGCTTTGGACAATGCGCTGTAATAAACAGAAACATTTTACTTTGGTTGAACAACTTTAATAGCGTATCATACGTTACGTTCCGGGAAACACACCCAAGCATATCATGATTTACCTGTATGGAGCAAGTTTTGACCTCAAATATATACGATAGTAGGTGGGGCAGGGGAAAAACTCTTATTTCATTAATTTTTTAAAATATACGTGTTAGTAATACCTATTTGGTTTAAGGTATTTAATTAGTCGATAATGTCTCAATTAGGGAAGATTACAAACCCGCAATTGTATTTCAGACCGGACTAGGCATCAAATACATTTAACTTGTTCCTTGTATTGAGACACTTGTCGCGTACTGTAGATAAATATACTTTATTTCTGTTGTGCAATCAGCTGCAGTATATAATCTCAAAAATGCCGACATAAAAAGTAAACCTATAAACCTTTTTCCTGCCGATAGCAGGATGCATCAATATAATTTTTAAACAAAACAACTTGATGAACATATTTTCCATTCAGTAATTTCCGAGTACTGTTGCGACACGGAAGTGGTAGAGCTTACCTTCAACACAGACAAGTGTCTTTGAAACTGGCTGCTCTCCTGCGCAGGCGCAGCTGTAGCCTGACGGATTAGGTAGGCAGAGGTAACTGCAATAGCCATTTTTATCGCCACACGGATTGATCCCTAAAGCAAAAGTAGATGTAATAAAGTTATTTTTTGTTAGCAGCAGTGTGTGCTATTTTATATAATTTTCTTTGATACTTATTATTTGATTCCTTAACCGCCTCCAAGGTTCTAAATTATTTGCAATGAATCTGTGTGTGTGTGTGTGTGTGTGTGTCTCTTTTCTCTCTCTGTCTCTCGGTCTCTCTCTCTCTCTCTCTCTCTCTCTCTCTCTCTCTCTCTCTCTGTTTCTCTCTGTCTCTCTGTCTCTCTCTCTGTCTCTCTGTCTCTCTGTCTCTCTATCTCTATGTCTCTCTGTCTCTCTGTCTCTCTGTCTCTCTGTCTCTCTCTTTATCTCTCTCCATTTTTGGTTTCTCAATATCTCGCTGTATCTTGATATCTCTACATTTCACTATGTTTATGTCTGTTAGGCTTGTGGTAAGTCTGTAGGTTTCCATTCTATTGTCTTTTCGCCCTCAAACCAAACTACCTTACAGCCCATTTTTACATTATTGTATGATGAAGTTTGTGTGTATATATCCAAGGGTTCATATCCTCAATAGAAAGTCACACATTTGGTTTCCAAGTTTCTGTGTCATCCTCGGCCTCTTTAATTAAAATGTAACTAAACCAAACATGCGTATATTTGAGACCTTTTCGGACTGTTTAACGAAGGCTACTTGCGTTCTATATTGTTTTATCCGCTAGTTCATACACTATTTTTGTTTTCTGCCTGTTTTATTATCCTGTCATCAAATAGGTCTGGCCGTTTTGAAATTGAACTAAACGGCATACTTTTAAGGTTACTAGACGCCTTGAGCATTGTTTTTAGCTGTCAGTCAGTATCTATAAATACCTACACTTGTGCAAGTTTGTTTGGCTAAATATATGTTTGCGAGTGAACATTACCACTTTTCTTCTTCGATTGTTACTTTGCTAACTTCAGCTTCACCGCTTTAGGTGTAAAGTAACCTTAAAGGACAACGAAAAAAACTTTACCTTGCACTTGACGTGTTCTGTTATATAATGCGATCCCCATCGGCAGCCGTCCTACATGGTAATAGTTGGCCTGTAATACCCCGCTTCGTAGGTTTACAATGTGAACGCCTTTAGATGCCCAGTCACTCCAATAAATCAAGTCTTGGTATAACCCAATGCCGTATGGGTGCAGACCAGACTGCTGGAATATCGTTCTTCTGTTTTCTCCGTTATAATCGGAAGAGTCAATCCTTGAAGACTTCCCATCGGTCCAGTATATTGTTCTACTAATATAATCTATAACAATCGCATTTGGCCAGCCAATATCTTTTGAGATAATAATTGTTCTATTATGTCCATCGAGGTCTGCTCGTTCTATTTTAGAAACGTTCCAGTCCGTCCAGAACATGTATCTGTGAAGTGGCAGAGTGCAACAAGTTAGCATGGTTCCATTACAAAGGAAACTAAAGAAGGAAGGCGGGCGCTGATTGGTTGAAAGCCATTTAGCATAGCTCAATGGAAATCCGATGCCTGCGCTTCTTTTATATAAAAAAAAACCCCATTTCCCGTGTTTTCCGTTTAGTTATAGTAACACGTCTGCAAGTTTGCGAGAACGTAAATAGCTATATGGAAGCACTTACCTTCGAATTGTGCTACCACAACTATTTACTGTTCTCTTTTACTTGCACTTGTGTTAGCATAACTCAATAGAAAATACGGAAATGTTTTCTATTTCTTAATGTTCACATTGTGTGCTTGGTTCCGGTGTATAATTTTACTGGATAGCGAGCATAAACATTGTATTTGAACAATAACTATAAAAAGGGTCTCTTTCAGTGTATGATCGACAAAGTCTCTTTTAAAAAAACACTTAAAAACATTGAAAGTATAATAGTTAAGAATTAAGTGCTTCAAAACCAACCAAACAATACCACAAACGTTTTTCGTTAATATCATTTGGACCACTATAATATTACATTCTAGGAAATATTTTTCATGACAGAAGTATCCCAATAATTTAGTTATTTTTGCCCTATGTGATTTTTCTCTTTTGCTAACTTTTTGCAGAAGTATTGTACATAACTAAGAAACATAATAGTTTAATGCAAGAAATTATATAATAATTAACAGAATATAATTATGATTTCACGATCATTTTTCTCAACATTTGAAGGCAATATTTAATATGCATATTCTAGTAATAATAATAATAATAAGAAGAAGAAGAAGAAGAAGAAGAAGAAGAAGAACAATTATAATTATAACAATAACAATAATGCTGAGTAATAATCATCATCATCATCATTATCATCATCATCATTATCATAATAATTTAATACTAATAGTAAAGGCATCACTCATATGGCTATCCACAGAGACGGTTGGGGTTTCTCTACTGCATGACCTTGCACCGTATGCTGAATGAAGACCCCTCGGCATATATAGGCCTCTTTTCAAATTGGAAGTTATGAACTAAAACACAAGTGGAGTTTGGAACAATAACTGTAATCATACTATAGAATGAGATACTAATATATACTACAGGTATTTCTATTACAAAATTCACTTCAACTGTTCACATGAAATACATTTTAACAGCCATATGTCATAGTATACATGTTCGCTTTAATTTATTTCTCAACAGTATCTGCTGAGTACCTGCATCCCCCAGATATAAGCCCCCATCCCCTCCCCCCGTTTATAAGCTCACTCAAAGCTCCTTACGAAGCTGTATAAGCCCAAACCTTCAATGTGCGATTTTACGGTATTGTCTTAATACATTTTTACAATTGGTAAAAGAGGTTTTAGTAATAACTGACAAAAAAGCAAAATCTCAAATTACGGATACTGTACCCTGACATTGGATCCACTGCTATTCCTCTTGGTTGTGATAAATTTCTAGAGAATAAAACTTTTCTGTGACTACCATCCAGCAAAGCGACCTGGATCCTCTTATAAGTAGCATCAGTCCAGTAGAGGAGTTTGGCTCGCCACTCGACCGCAAGGCCTTCACAAACTCCAATATCTGTATCTACAATGTTTGTTATGCCACTCCCATCAATGGAAGCGCGCCTTATTACTTTTCTTTTGGTGTCGCTATAATATATATGTCTCGTATCAACGTGAACAGCCAGTGCTATGACACTCCGAAGGTTCCTTATGACTGGCACTACAGATTGTCCATCTATCTTGTTAATAAATGTTGTATTGGAGAAGAATGCGATTGGTTTGCACTGAAGAAGTGATGGCGAGATGAATGCTGAAAGAGAATAGATATTATTAATTATAATATCGCAGTTAACTTTCAAATTTAATTTTTACATATTTCATAGATAGATAGATAGATAGATAGATAGATAGATAGATAGATAGATAGATAGATAGATAGATAGATCGATCGATAGATAGATAGAGCAAAACATATTGCCAAAAACTGATATAATTTGAGTTGGTCTCTTGACATTTACATTAGAAAGTAGATAGATAGATAAGCCCTAATTAGTTTTAATTACTTTTAATTTGACAACAAAAACTATTTTCTGAATCTACATTTATCAAGTTTTCAAAAAATGTATATTTTTGTAAGGATCAAGTGAAATGCAAGCGCGCTAGAACAAAAACACAGATGATGTACAAAAGCTTTGTCTGATACCTTGAGCTATTTCCAAATGAGTTACACTAGCTAATAGACACAGTCTACGTTCTAAACTGCAACAGACTAGATCGTTTTCCATATCCTCAGTATGCCGGCTATTTATAATGATGCAGCACAGGGGGAAAGTCTCAGGATAAGGTATTGTATTTATTGTAGAAGTAACATGTATTAAACAAAACAGAAATTGATTTCTTAGTTCGTAATACCTCTATATTGTGAAAATAAGAGATGCTTTTTGTGAGTTTGCTCATTAACACTGCTTTAGGCGATTGTACCAGTACGTGCTGTGAATATCAATTTGCGTTTTGTTTCTTTACTAAAACATGCAGTACTTGCACATTCTCAATTACGTATGTTTCCTGTTTCTGTTTTGTTGTATTTTCGTTAATGCCTCAAGGAATATTACTATTTAACATATTTGAAGTGGTGCATTAAACATACGTTAATCTATTTGGGTTCGCTAGATTGCAGCTGAGACTGAGTGCAATAATACTAAAGATATCACATGTTGTTTTGATTCATTTCTAGTATAATCATTGTTTGGAAATAAATTGTTTCTGTATTGATTTTAACATAAACTAACACCGCTCAATCTATAATTCACATATTTGTAATATCGTAGTGGTTAAAACTAGAGTCCACAAATCGGCATCCTAAAGTCTACATTGACATCACAAGTCTATTTGCTTAACTTAGAAACAACGAATAAACTTGCTCAAACAAGATGTAACAACGATTTTCAGTTTCTACAATGTATTTTAATAAACTTAAAAGTTCTCTGTGCTGGAACTTATAAAAAGCAACAACAACAAATATTTTTGTGGTCCTTTAATATGCCATCCGCTTCAAATTTGGTGTTGCTGCTTTCAAGATTGCTTTGCCTTTAGGCTGCGAAACCATCCGTATTATTGCCGCGTGCTTCAAAACAATGTAAAATGTTTTATTTTCTCTTTGAAAATACAACAAGCTTTTAAAGTTGTCTATTTGAGAGTAATAAATACAAAAATGAAAACAATGTTACAGCTGTTAATTTGTCCACTACGATTAAAAATCTCTTGAAATTTGTTTCAAATGCGTACTTTCTCCTTGGAAGTGACTGAAAACTTCCACAACAAACTTGTGGAAAGCAGCAAAGGACCGCTAACGACTTTACAATGCTATCACTGTATCGTCAGCTGTGATTATTTCATAGCTTGAGGCAATTCGTTCTTGATCTGAAGTATATCTATATAGCTAAGCTTTATGTTAAGGTTAATATCATATATTGAAGGAGATGTTTTATTGCACACAAAAGTTCGATCTCATTCTAAAGAAGTTTTACTATAATAACTTTCTTTCTTCGATCAATTATATTGTCAGAAATATCCTTACAATTACATATCATATTCAGTACTTTCTTGCTTCAGGCAAGTTGAGTGTTGAAGAGTGCTACACTCTATCCCAGCAACAAGAGATTGATTTGACTACTTACTACCTAGAGGAGTAACTGCATTTCAATAGGACATCGTCATATTCATACGTTAAGGTAGCATTTTAATACATTCAATAAAACCATCTCCTGGAGACGGATACGAGTTTAGTTTCGGACATTATTTAAAACTCAACAGACTTATTACTCAGGCTAACTTGGTAATGCTGGTGATTCAGTGATGCCTCGGCTAGATTATTTACAATTGTTGAGTTGATTTCTGCCCATGGGGTTTTCTAATGGAGCCTTTCGTATGCTATAAATATACTTTAAGAAGGCAGTAAATTTAAAAGTTATACATATGTCAAACTGCAATGTAAATATTTTTGGTTATGATCAACGCTAAAAGGATGGAAACAATGCCAATAAAATACTTTAAATGAGGCATGTAATATTGTACTAATGTAACGTCCATGAAACAAGATTCAAGTTTCCTTTTCAAAAACCAGTGTATCATTTCAATATCAACAATATTACTGTACATTTACGCTATCAAAACATCATTTTGTTGCTGCAAAAGAATATTATGGTCTGTTGAGATACAATCTGGATAACACCAAGCTTGACAGCATATATACTGTTGCTGATGTTACAAGAATCTTTTCATTTATTTTTGCACAAAATTATCTTAGTTCTACGATAACGTTCAGTTTAATACTCATCGTATCACTCATGGAACCTTGCAACAATAGCACAGCAAGCGCTCGATTTTTATTCAACGCTAATGCAATTGCTAGACGTTCGAGCAATTGGCAACAACAGAAAACTATATCTAGTAAAGAAGATAAAATAGTTATACACTGAACCAAGAATGTTGCACAGATGGAATGAAAAAGTAGGAAAACAAGACACGGTCTTATAGAGAACTAATCGACTTTCATTTTTGAGCTATCGATGTTTCGAAAATAACTGGTTAAAATGACAACAATTGTAAATTCGGAGGGTTCCTTTAGTTCATGGTATTGTAAAGAATAGACATTAGCTGCACTAACACACATCTAGCAGTCTAGTCCAGTCACCGGCAAAAAGTAGAACATAATGGTGGCTCAATGGTAAGAAAGATGCATTTTCCTTCAGCGCAAACGGAATGACATTCACTCATAAAGCCGGGTTAATGTTGTTAAAAAGACATAACGCTATGCAAAACTGAATATATGTTTAACCAATATGCATTTGAGCAATATAAATATCAACAGCGTGAACTGAAATCACTCTTCAATAGTAATTCCACTGAAGTACAATTTCAACTTACCGAGATACACTGTGATGATGAGCAGTTTCACTGACTGGCCTCGTGGTTCCGACATCTCTTGCTGTTTACCTTGTCTTGCTGATGTCAAGCAGCTTCTTGTCTGCAAGTTCTAAGATTATTGTTGCAATTCGTACAATCACAACCAGGTGGTTTTTGTTACTGAAATCACTGACAAAATCTTTACAATAACTTGACCTCACTTTTCCTATCATTGTCTATTACACCAACACAAATCGTGGCCTTCATTCTCCTACAACGGTGTAGATATCATCTCGGAACTTGCTTCAGACGGTCATTTCTGTGGCATTCCCACCTGCTACTTCAAACAGTTGTTAATTTTCTTACACAAATCAGCCGCAGTTCGGTGTAGTGTTTGCTGTCGAAAAGCGAGGGATTTAACGTCCGCCTATTTACAAGATCCTTATAAAGCGCGTCTGGACCCTTTCGTTAGATTAGGATTTGGTTCTCTACTAAGTGTTTTAAAAGCGGCTTGAACTAAGATGTTAATTAAGAGACTAACCAAGGGAGTTCAATTCATTAACGAGTCAACGATTCGCTTGTATTGTATATGTCACAGCGGGGAATTGTTTAACCAAAATGAGTTCAAGTTCAGTGCTTCTTGTCTGGCTCTTTTGCGTTTGTTCATGCTTGCTCTTTAGGAAATGTTATCGTCCGCGATATTAGAATTCAATGCAAGATATGATCTTTTCATTTGAGTAATGAACATTCCTCGGTACAAAGTCTCGCTGTAATAATGGTCTTAATGAAATTTAATGTGACATCCGTCAAAACGCTAACAGATTTTTAAAAAGGTATCTGATTTATTGTCTGATATGGAAATTATTCGGATTCATTCTTAGCCATGACGCAGCCATTTATCATATTTCGCTACTCTTACTATCTGTATGTTAGCGAGTAGTACTGGTAAAAAGTTTATGTAGTGCAGAAAAGGCCAAGACGATCATCTTAAATGATTATTTCTTGTTTATCATAATGTTTTCGTATTTATATTAAACATAGGTTTTCATGTCTTTGTTTAAAGAATATAAGCGTTGTGTGGTTTATGGTGAGCCTATTTGTTACAATGAGAAAGCAAATGAAAACCACTGAATTCTCTTGCCAAATAATATATTAACCACTAGTTGAACTTAAGTCTTGATTGTCGTTTCCTTACACTCTTCGGGCTTTGACTCACAAATAATAAAACAAATTTGAACAGACTTTTTATGAGGCACAAAAAGCATTCCTAAAATTCTGCTTAAACAAAAAATAGCCAGACAGCTAAATTAGAGCCCCAACCTGGCAACTTAGCAGTGAAAATATTTAGTAAACTAGTGGCTGGTGGCTATAAACATTTGAATGTTTTATTACTTTTGCAGCTTAGAGCGCGTGGTGATAAAGAAATGTATTCATCATTAGAGGTTTCTTTGTCTTTGCTGATATGCCAGTTGGCAGTGATTCACCACAAGATAAATTTTGAGTACATACGATATTTAAGAACGTTTCAGTCACCAACAAATTACCATCTCTCCCTTATATAGCTGTAATCATTAAACAGCAGTATTATTACATTATTCATGAGCTTTCTTAATAAGTCTTGGCTGCAATATTATCAATATAATATAAACTGATATAAAGTAATACTTGGCGAAGTGACAGCGGTCTACCAACAATGGCTACATTACACAATTCAGCATTAACCACGTGACTTCATCTAATTCATTGTAAACTTATGACAGCTTTGTAAAGAATATCTATAAATAATGATATTAATAAAATGTGATAGTTACATCAAATAATGCTTTCAGTGTTATACTGAGATCCATTGGAAAACTTATTGTATTTCATAGAATAAGGTTAGGGACGTTATTAAAGTAAGCTTAGTACTTGACGGTATCTGATCTCCTCATTTTGGTCAGTAGAACATACAGCACAAACGCCAGAAGGGACATACGCATTAACCCATCTAGCGAATGATATATTATGCTATTAGCAAAATTAATGGTTTAATTACAACTATTTACCATGAGTGCCAAAAAGACAGTGAAAATATTACCATGGAGCAATTACCATGCCATATAGAAACTACTATCAGTAACAGTTTTAAGACCTAACATAATTCAGCTGGTCATTTTACAAAGTTAACTTTTCTAATCATATTCCCATGGCTGTTTGAGAAGGTGTATGCGCATTCCCACAGTTTGGGCCCAGCAGACACCGTGTCTCAAGAGTTTAGCATGTTTAATTATTTTCATATATCGGTTATGACAAGAAATGTTGTAGGTTTAGAAGTTGTTATTACTAATATCAGTCATTTAATTAAACCTATCTACAAACTGGTCAAACACACGTGTCAAAGTGAAACAGAGCAGAGCTGAAGTCAATGAAACAAAGCTAATTAAAGTAACATTTATTAGGGACGAAATACTCGATCTTGTGAGGGTGGGGGAATGTAAGAATTTGTAAACATTTTAATGGAGGATTTATGGTTGAAATAGATCTGCAGGAAAATCGTTCAGATTTGTATTTTACCAGCACACTATCCATAACGCATTGAAATACATCTTTGAAACCGATATTGTCAACATTTTCTCTAGCAGAAACATGACGATACAGTCTCACTCTTAAGTATTAAACATTTCTCCTGTTTTGCACTTTCTGCCACCTTCTTTCTGTTATAAACATTCAAGTGTCAATTTAGTGTAAATCAAAAAATTGACTTGTACAGCAGGATTGATCATATCATAATGTAGTAGAAGTGGTCTTTTAATGCTTGCTGTAGGATATTTCTAGAGATAATGACCTTTTGACCCCGCTAACAATAAACATACAATGTTTGAACATTCTCTCAATGCTCATCACTGAATAATAATCAGTTTAATCAAGAGTACATAAGGGACAGAGAGGGAGTCTCCTGGTACAGGTCTTGGGATATGTGAATTTCATAAAAGTTATTTTTAGTAACACATGCGGACGCACTCGGAAATATGTTCAACTTTCGGCGCGGGAAAAAATGAAAAAGTCAACATTTTCGAACAGCACAACACTGAGCTAAAAGCGAAGAACTCATACCGCGCTGCGTACGTTCGTCCATCGACAGGT